>JAUMHM010090702.1:0-26875 GCA_032362435.1 Melikaiella ostensackeni
AGATTCCAAAGTTTGTGCCAAAGAGTCAAAATTCAAAATGGCAGATCCAATATGGTGACCAAAATTTGTAAAAAAAAATTCGATTTGTAAAAACTTACTATCCAGAGCTTTTCGAGTCACAAATTCAAAAGTTTGAGTCAAAGAGTCAAAATTCTAGATGGCAGATCCGATATGGTAACCAAAATTTGTTGAAAAAATCTGATGTGTTTAAAAATCATTATTCAGGGGTTTTTTGAGTCACAGATTCCAAAGTTTGTGCCCATGAGTCAAAATTCAAAATGGCAGATCCAATATGGTGACCAAAATTTGTTTCAAAAATCCGTTTTGTATAAAACTTATTATCCAGGGCTTTTTGAGTAACAAATTCAAAATTTTGGGTCAAAGAGTCAAAATTCCAGATGGCAGATCCAATATGGTGACCAAAATTTGTAGAAAAAATCCGATGTATATAAAAATCATTATCCAGGGGTTTTTTAAGTCACAGATTCCAAAGTTTGTGCCAAAGAGTCAAAATTCAAAATGGCAGATCCAATATGGTGACCAAAATTTGTAAAAAAAATTCGAATTGTATAAAACTAAAGTGATGAATCTTCAACCAAAAAAATGAGTTTTCAACAAAGTAGTTCAATTTTCAACCAAGTTGTTGAATTTTTAACCAAAAAAGATGAATTTTTAGCAAAAAATGTAATAGTAGACATTTTAACTAAGAAAGATTTTGATTTTATACCAAAAACAATTGGATTCAACCAAAAATTACGAATTTTCGAAAAAATAGTTGGATGCTCAACCAATTAAGATGAATTTTCACCAAAAAAGATTAATTTTTAAACAAGAGAAATAATTTTTTACCAAAAAAGACAAATTTTGAACAAAAATCATGAATTCGATTTGTAAAAACTTTTATCCAGGGCTTTTCGAGTCACAAATTCAAAAGTTTGGGTCAAAGAGTCAAAATTCTAGATGGCAGATCCAATATGGTAACCAAAATTTGTTGAAAAAATCCGATGTGTTTAGAAATCATTATCCACGGGTTTTTCGAGTCACAGATTCCAAAGTTTGGGTCAAAAAGTTAACATTCTAAATGGCAGATCCATTATGGTGACGAAAATTTGTAAAAAAATTCGATTTGTATAAAACTCATCAAACAGGGGTTTTGAAGGTACAGTTTCAAAAGTTTGGGTCAAAGAGTCAAAATTCTAAATGGTAGATCCAATATGGTAACCAAAATTTGTAGAAAAAATTCAACGTGTATAATAATCAATATCTAGAGATTTTTCGAGTCACAGATTCCAAAGTTTGTGCCAAAGAGTCAAAATTCAAAATTGCAGATCCATTATGGTGACCAAAATTTGTAAAAAAAAATTCGATTTGTATAAAACTTATTATCCAGGGTTTTTCGAGTCACAGATTCCAAAGTTTTGGTCAAAGAGACAAAATTCAAAATAGCAGATCCAATATGGTGACCAAAATTTATAAAAAATTACCCGATTTGTATAAATCTCATTATCCAGGGGTTTTCCAAGTACCGGATTCCAAAGTTTGGGTCAAAAATTTAAAATTCAAAATGACAGATACAATATGGTGACCAAAATTCATGAAAAATTATCCGATTTGTATAAAACTCATTATCCAGACTTTTCCGAGTCCCAAATTCCAATTATTGGATCAAAAAGCTAAAATTCAAAATGGCAGATCCAATATGGTCACCAAAATTTATAAGAAGTTACCCGATTTATATAAAAGTCATTATCCAGGGATTTTCCGGGTCACAAATTCCAAATTTTGATTCAAAAAGTTACAATTCAAAATGGCCGATCCAATATGGCGACCAGCATCTATAAGAAATCATCTGATTTGTATAAAACTTATTATCCAGGGCTTTTTCGAATCACAAATTTAAGGTTGGGGTCAAAAAGTTGAAATTCTAAGTGGCAGATCCAATATGGCGAACAAAATTTATAAAAATTATCCGAATTGTATAAAACTCATTATCTAGGTCTTTTACAAGTCACATATTCCAAAGTTGGGGTCAAAAAATTAGAATTCGAAATTGCAGGCTCAATATATCGACCAGAATTTATTTAAAAATCATTTAATTTGTATAAAGGTCATTTTTTCAAGGAGTTTCGTATCACAGATTACAAATGATGTATCAAAATGTTAAAATTCAAAATGGCCGATCCAGCATGACGACCAAAATTTATAAAGAATCATCCTATTTGTATAAAACTCATTGTCTAGGGCTTTTTCGAGTCACAAATTCCAAAGCTTGGGTCAAAAAGTTAAAATTCTAAATGGCAGATCCAATATGGTGAACAAAATTCATGAAAAATTATCCGAATTGTATAAAACTCATTATCCAGGGATTTTCCGAGTCACAGATTCCAAAGTTGGGTCAAAATTGCCGACTCAATATGTGGACCAAAAATTATTAAAAAATCATTCGATTAGTATAAAGCTTATTTCGTGGGGGGTTTTCGTGTCACAGATCACAAATTTTGGGTCAAAAATTAAAAATTAAAAGTGGCGGATCCAATATGGTGACCAAAATTTATAAAAAATCATTCGATTTATATAAAGCTCATTTTCTAGGAATTTCTCCAGTTACAGATTCCAAATATTGTATCAAAAATTAAAAATTAAAAATAGAGGGTACAAAACGACGACGAAAATCTTGTTTAAAATATTCGATATTCATAAAATTCACTTTGCATCGGCTTTTTTAATCTCATAGTCCAAGTATTATATACAGAATTTAAAACTGACTTTTAATGGATTTTGTAAGACACAGAGGAAATATTGCACCAAATAAAAGTATCGTGCAACATTGAATGAAGTTTGATGACAGAAAAATTTTTTGGAAACAAAAGAATATAAATTGGATGATTATTCGACTTTTGGTCAATTTTTGAAAAAAGTTTTTCAAAAACTGACTAAAAGTCGAGTAATCATCCAATTTATACAAAACTCATTATCCACGGTTTATTAATGTCACAGATTCCAAATTTTGTGTCAAAAAGTTAAAATTGAACATGGTCGAACTAATATGGCGACCAAAATTTATAAAAAATCATCCGATTTGTGTAAAAGTTTTTTCCGGGCTTCTGTCCCACTGTGTAGCATCAAGGACTGAATTATAGCACTGGAATGTTTCTGTAACTCTGACATTTTTTCGCTCTACGGAAGAAGATCGATTCGAACAAAAAATATATATTTCGATCAGATAAAATATATCAAATAAAATAATTCTGCATTTTTCATAGCATGAACTGAATTCTGATTATAAAATGAAATAGATATACCAGAACAGTATTTGTAAAAGCTCGCACTCATTAATTAATATCCAGAAAAAAATGCTATGAACGGGCTTTTCCTTTCATAACTTCCAGCCGAGTTATTCCAGAGATGGATTTTAAAAATGTTCTATTTTGCATATCCTGATTGCACGCCCAACGCATAAAAGAATTTAACGACCTTAAAACTTTAACGAAGATATTCCGCACGCTATTCTTCATTTCATGACGAGTTAAATTTTATAGTATATAAAATAATCATGGCATGTCTTGAAGTACGCATTTATATACTCAGAAAACATTGCTTTAAAGGTATTATCGACAGTAATCACAGTGCCTATTGGAGTTGAAGAAGGTGAAAAGATGGATTTTTTTCGAAAATAGGTGACGAATATGTGATCGGAAGAAATGTTGTATAAGTCAAATAAAACATGCAAGTTGCCTTTTTCCCGTTTTAAAATTGTGAATCTTCATGGATATATTCCAAAAACTAACTTTAAAAGTTGGAGTCGAGATAAAAATTGGCTTATCAAAAGTTACCAAATTATTTGCAGGGAAACAGCTGGTTTTCGAAACATAATCGATTTTATTAAAATATAAAAATAAATTATTAATCTCGAAGATGTCGTTTTCCGAGATCTTTTTTAACCCTACTTCTGAAGATTAAGTTTTCCCGGACGTAAAAAAAGGAAAATTTCATTATTCTTCTAAACTTACATACAAGCATAATAAATTGAAAATATTGAAAAATATTACCGCCCGACAAATGCGAAACGAAATGAATTTGACTTCCCGAGTTACCGTGCCGAATCTAACAGTAATATCGTATATGATGAAATGTAGATATTGCAATGCTTTTCACGTCCTCGATCATGATTCATGCCTACAAGTACGCCGCTCTATGTCATTTTATACATGATGTATATTTGTATGAGGCATACGTGAAGTATGCATGCATAAATTTTGAATATATAGGACCCATTGAAATTGAAAACTCAACGAATTCAATGTCAGTCCATAATCAACCTTTGAAAACATTTGCACTAATCAAAATGTAAATTCAATTATATTTTTTGACTGAATCACACATTTGTGCGAAACGAATAGAACTTATTGATATAGAGTATCATATAATTACTGAAACTCATTGCGATATTTTTAATTCCATTATTGCTTCACTGAAAATCATATTCCGTCCTTGAAACAAATATGGAATCTGATCCATTGATGAAATGAAAATATTCTCGTGACATGTGAACATATACACAGAAATTAGCTGGGCTCATTTTGAGACGGACATTGACCCAAAACTGAGAAGCAGCATTTTTTAGTCAAAAAGAACTTAAATTGAGTTGTTAAACGAAAGAAAACCACATGAAGTTGCCCCGGCAACGGCTACAGTAGGACATGAAAAAAATAAGACTTAGGGATGTTCACTACGTATACTCCACTTCAAATCTGAGCCAATTTTAAAATGTTTTATAAAATCGAGAAAAATATATTTATTGCTAGTCGTAACTAATTTTGGAAGAGTTAATACTAATAGATACTCAGGGGGAGTTCTATATCAATATTCCTACCTTATCGACTTCAAGACCATTCTACAGCCCAAGTGGTTCATGTCCGAATTTTATGACATCATTGAGACCTTCGAGGACATTCTAGAAACTTAGCACGGACATAAACCACTTGAGGTGTAGAATGATCTCGAAGTCAGTAAGGTAGGATTTTTGATATATTACTTCCCCTGCCTATTAACTAATATTTTAGAAGAAAATATTCTAAGTCAAAATTCTTTATTCAACAAAAGTTATTTGGTTTTTTTACTTTTACTCTAGAAAACAGCTGCAATTACTAAAAAAATATTTCTCAATAAAAGCGAACCAAACATAAAAATCAACATAGCTTTTCTTGAACGAACAATTCAAACCTGAAGTTTTAGTTCTAAAATACGCTTAGATTGCGGCTTCAAAATTATCAGCAATTAACCATGGTTTCATTTTCTCTGATTTTATCAATCATTATAAAGGTTCGATAAGATTTAAGCAAAATTCATCTGTTTTTGAGCAAAATATGTCTGAAAGGACTCAATCTCAGTTCTGAAATTCAAATAATGAGGACTTAAATTCACACCAATTTTGCTTAAATCCAGTCAAATTTGGCTGACTTTAATTCGAACCAATTTTAAGGTCTGTTTTAAACCTACTATTTTACTGCGTACTGCTTCTTTTTATTATCCGTTATTTTTTTTCTTATTTTAAGACCCAAACACCGTAAAAACTGATTGTGCTTAAGAATGAATGCATGAATGAATTCATGAACCGCTTTTCTGCAATGTAGGTAGGTTCCTTCTGAGTCATGTCGAACCTGCCGTCTTGCACGTTAGCCCACTGCTCATGGAATACATACGAAGAGTTTTATGCTAACAAGCAAGCCAAACAAACAAGCTGTGACACCCGCAAACGCGTACTTATTTAAAAAAAATACACAAAATGGTCCCCCTTATGTGCCACATTCAACTCTGCTATTTATAAAATCAGAGCTAAAGTGTAATATAGGATTTCTAAGTTTGTATTAAATAAATTTTTATTTTTCATCATTTAAACAAGCTTGCCATTACTTTGTTGGATATTTTATTATATGTAGTCTAAAGATTTTTCATTACAATAAGATTTTCAACAAGATTATTAATCATTCAATGTTCCTCTCAGCTATTTTATAAAAAAGAATACCTAAAGTTTTGTACCTTGAAATTCTTGACATAAAATTCCATATTAATTTGGATCTAGAAAAAATGTTTTAATTAAAATTGTGTTTTAATTCAAGACTCCTTTCTGAAGTTCAGATGAGTTCTTAGATCAAATTTTTTTTAATCCAGATAAGTGTTAATGACTTTAGGGCAAGCCAATTTTAAGTTCTAACAACGTTGAGCATTTCTGGAACATTTAATACTGGAGTGAAATCCACTTTTCCCTATTTGAAATTGTATATTTCTTAACATTTCAATTTATAATTTGTCAGATTATTACGGTTCAGGGTTTTTACGAGGTTCGTTTGATGAATCTGGTAAAAAAGCAAGTAATCATTTGTTGTTGTTGAAAAGTTTGCCTTTATTTCTTAACATAGACTCCTTCCACAGCTACATAGGGTGGATGGGGAATCAATTCGAAGCCCAGCTCGTGTGTTTTTGCAATTGAGATTTCAGAGGTGTGAGCCGGTGCGTTGTCGTGCTGAAACAGCACTTTTTTGTGCGCCAATCGTAGCCGTTTCTTTGTAGCTCGGCTTTCAAATGGTCCAGTGATGATGCATAGTACGTTCCTGTTATAGTTGTACCCTACTGCAAGTAATCAATGAGGAAAATTTCTATGTAATCCCAAAATCTTGTAGCCGTCACCTTTCCAACTGACAAAACAGTCTTCGCCTTGTTTGGCGCACTGTTACCAGGCAGCACCCACTGCTTCGACTACTGCTTTGTCTCGGGTGTATAGTGGTGGATCTAGGTCTCGTCCACAGTCACAAATCGACACAAAAAGTCCTGCGGAATCCGCTTAAACTTCGCCAAACACTGCGCTGAAACGTATTTTCGGTTGCGCTTTTGATCAGGAGTCAATCTTTCATGACCATACGATGAATTTTTCCCACCATATCCGACGTCTAAATTCGTTTATCCAAAAATAAACGGTTTTCAGCGAAGGAGCAGACTCCTTGTGAACTTTGTCTAACTCGGCTTTAATCTGCGCGGCAGTCCATTTTTTTAAATAAAAATGTTTCATCACTGCACGGAACTATTCTTTCTCCATTTTTTCGACAACTACTGACACGCCAACTTCGAACGTACGCTAAACGCAAACTGAGCGTTGGTTTTGGCTGAAGCTCGGTAAAGGTTAGTTTGAAGAGTGCTATATCTTTTCATGTAATAGAAAGTTTATTTTGGCGCCATTTAGCGGGAAATTAACCTTACTAATCATACGAACATCGTTCCTGGCGGATGATTTTAAATTCCCGGTTATATCCCGGTCAATTCTTCATTTTTCTTGGTTAATAAATCATTAAATTATTGACAAACTGATAGAAGCGCAATGCTCATTTTCAAGACATCTTATACTTCCCAAAAACAGTAAAAAATTATGCTTTTTATGAAAAAGAAAATAATGAAAATTCGCTATCACCACTTAATACGTGGACAACCATCTTTTGGTATTTAAAATTTGTTAATTTTGGATTATAATTATTATAAATTCTGAGTTAAAATTTTTTCTCTCAGATAGAAAGATATCCAAATTCTAAATAAAATGATGACAGGATGAAGACATTTTGAAGTTTTTAAAGAAGCTATTGAAAAAAATAGTTCAAATTGTAATTTAGAAAAAATCTTAAATAACACCCAAAATAGTAAACATTTTTCGTTGCTCTTGCCTTATTTAAGATGTAAATTTCTGTACAATCACAGTAACTTGTCAGAATAATTGTAAAAAAATCTTCTTGGAGGGTGCGAACAGTTCAAGTTGGAACAATAAACATATAAATATTTAAATATTCTTTTCTGCTGAGAAACAAATTTGTCTAAATATATGAAATAAGTAATCATGAATTTTCTATAAAAATGCTTCAAAATATACAGTCATTTGATTTTTATTATCATTTTCCTAAAAATAAGATGACTTGGAATTTTCGCAACTTTTTTATTTCAACTTCAACTTCTTGCTCAGCGCAAAAAAAAAGAATTATGTAGATAAAGTTGCTGCGACTTTTTAGAAATTTACATTTAAAATAAGCACAAGGACATTGAAAAATCTTTATAATTTCAGATTTTATTTGAAATTCAAGTAAACATTAAAATTAACCATTACAATTTGAAATATTTCTGCAATAGCTTTTTGAAAAATAGACAAAATAACTTCAATCTGGACTCATTTTATTCAGAATTTAGATAGCTTTCAACTTTTTAAGAGCAAAAATTTCAAACTCTGAATCACTAAAATTAACAAATTATTAAATGCTAACAAATGGGTGTGTCCAAAGACTAATTGAAAGTCATAATTGTTTGATTAAATATAGTTGTTTGCATATTTGTATTTCTTCTTCCACTATAGACAAAAGTCGTCATTTTCATTCAATTTTAAATATCAAGATCTCACTTTATTTATTAAAAGATTCCTTAGAGTTCTATTCGTTACGGTTTCATGGAAAAGATTTCATTCAGGTATTATACCTACAATTATACTTTCTTAATAGTTATTTATTTCACGAGTTGAAGAAATTTCTAAATAATGTCAAATGAAATCGTAACGAATAAAATTTTTTACAATCATCAATCGGCCTTCTTTGCCTATTTTATCAGTCAGTTCAAAGATTCATTAATTTTAAGCTTACGCGTATCGCCTAGGACATCCCTGATCTGTTGCTTAATGTTTAATTCTTCAATTTAAAAATGTGACAATTTTGACAATTTTAGAAACTCTAATTTTACAATGTAAAAAACATTGCTTCGAATTGCAAATTCTTTACTCTTCGAGAATGAAAGTAAAAAAAGAATGTTCAATTAAACGCCTTGAAATTAAGTGTTCAACTTTAAACGCTTTAATTTAAAATTTTATATTTTTAAAACCTTTTATTCACAATAACATTTGAAATTTTAATTTAAAAGTACTTAAAACTGGTTAATATCGAACGTTTAGTTTTGATATTCTTAAATTTTTAAACCTTCTTTTTCTATTTGCAACTGTTTTCGAAATTTCCAATTTAATACTTTTTAAAATTTTTAACGTTTTTAAGCACCTACTTCTCGAAACTAGTCATTTTTTATAAATTCTATTGGAAACCACACATTCAAGTTTAATATTGATCAACTCCAATCAATTCTGAATGCTTCTAAGCTAAAATAGACAAATGTTAATCTATTTGTGTTTTTAATGTTCAAATGTTCTAAATTTCAAATAGTAAAATTTTGAAAATTTTCGAATGGAGATTGTCCGATTTTCAACTCATGAACTGAAAATTTGGGAAACAAAGACTTTCACAGTTTCATTGTGATAGTTTTTAATGTTAAATGTTTTTGGTTGAAAAATGTCCAGTTTTACAGATTCTCAGTTTTAAATGTCTGAATATTAATCAGTTCAATTCAAATTTTGAACAATTGTGTATTGTGTCTTGAAGCGTTTCATTTAATGTACTTTTACAGATTCAAGAAATATTGAAAATCTGTTAGAGGTCATTTTTTATAAATATTTTGATGAACCATTTCAACGCTTCGTAATCTCTCATGATCGAAAAAACTGAGATAACAAACCTTTCAAAACACTTTTCACGGTCTAGTAGACACCCTGTGGTTTTATTTTTAAAAAATTTCAATTATATAATGCTTAAAAATTTGTAACTGTTCATTATTTGAGCTATAAATCGACATCAATGACTTTCGCAATGATTTGAAAAATAATGTTTAATCTCGCATTTACTTGCAATCTCTTTTTATCAAATGCAGTTGTGCAATTTATTGAATTTCGAAGTTAATACCTATACTCCTGGATACATTAAAACATGTATAAATATGACGCATTTAAAACCCAAAATTTAACATATGTAAATTAACTCAAAATTTATGTAGGCCCTGTATATTAAAAGTAGATCAATCATAATGTATCAAACACATATGAAGATAGAGAGGGATGAAAAATTGTTCTAGCATCTGCTCTTTTTTGATAGGCATACTAGATAATGACACACTTTTAACATATTCTATTTCTTTAATAGTTACTTATACAGTTTATGGCGCAATAGTTATTCAAAAATTGTTTTTTCCTGACTAACATAAATCATGAGAGTTATTAAATTCAGATATTGCTTCAATCTCTATCAGACCTTTTCAAATTGCCGAAAATCTTGCTCAAAAATGAATTCTAATCAAAGATAATAAGTTGAAGATTACCGTAAAACGGGGCTAAGCAGAGCGTGTGGGGTAAACCGGCTCACCAGCAACTTTATTTTTCATAATTATCCCTTTCTCTAAATAACAAATCTTAAGATTAGTGATTGTCTTACTTTTCACAAAGGTTAAATTTTATTTTAAAGCTTGTTTGGTACAGTTTTGTTAATTATAAAGAATGAAAAGTGAATTCGTATAAGATTTTCACTTTTCCAAATTTGGTTAGGTTGTGTAAAAAAAACTCGTGAAAAACTTGACTTGCAGACGTTTGAAGACATTTGTGGAATGAAACATATTTTTTAGCATCCGAACAAGATTTATGCAAATTTTTACATCGATACGTTATATTTTTCGTCCTGTAGAATGATTTTTATAAGAATTTTCGTTTTTGTGGGGGAAAGCGGCTCATAGTGTTTTATTATAAAACAAATATATAATTGTTTCCCTCGATACTCACTTCTTTCAAAAGATCAAAAATACTTTTCACAACTTTCAGAAAGTAGAAAATCATTCAAATTGTAACATATATTGTAATATGCCTCACTAATACGTGAGTTTGAGGATAAATCTGGATATGTTCCAAATGACAATAAGCAGGTTGTTTAACGTTGACATACGTTTTATTAGCTTTATTTGCTTTAAAAGGATTAGAGAACTTATAAATAAATCCTTTTTCTTAAAGTTTTCCTTGCCAAGCACTCTTTTTTACTTTTTTCAAGTGGGCGACTCAACCCCACATTGTGGGGTAAAGTCTGTGAGGTGAAGTAAATTCACTTTATTGTAAAAAATCGAAAATAAAACGAGCCGCTTAGCCCCATTTTACGGTAATATTATTTATTTGGTTGTAAAACAGTTTGATAATTATGCGAAATACCATATTTTCATTTTCAGTTATTTTATATTATGAAATATTACTGTGGCATAATACTCTTACGGAACATTATTTAATAAGGAATCAATTTCAGACGAAGTACTCGCAATTTATCTTCCCCTCGTATTACCTTCTAATGTTACCAACCTGCGCTGAAATAAATTCTTGACATCATTCGCGTGCAACATCTGCTGAACACTCTTTAACATAAGCATTATGCTTTTTATTCAAACGAAAACAAATAATGTAATCACATATGCATAATTGAACTTGCATTTTTCATCTCCACGTATCCAACCTTCTAATTGGGTTGAAGTTTCAGACATCTGGTTTAAAGAATTTTTATTTATCATCTCTTCCATTTTTCTGCGATAAAAATTTGAAAATCTGTCTAGCAACATTTCCTATGCATTTTAAAGAAGTCTAGGCAAACAAAAACTATTTAAAAGCGAAAAAAAAACAATTTTTTAAAAAAAGACGTTAATTTCCTTAAAAAAGCGAACAAGTTTCACATTTTTAGCATATGGTTACCGAAAAATATTGCACAAAGTAGTCAGATAAAAGTTACCAACAAAATTCTCGACTTGCGGAAAACCACCGAAATCGGAGGAAACTAACCGTAAACGTCTAGATGAAATTTTATAATAGAACCGAGTAAGTTTCATATTTCTAGCCTTCGGCTATTGAAAACTGTATCCCCAAGAGTTTAGATAAAAATTATAAATAAAATTTTCGACTTGCGAAAAACCACCGTAATTGAAGAGAACTCTCTATCTCTATTCCCGAACATGAAAATTAAATTTTATAATATAAACGAACAAGTTTTACATTTCTATTTATTTTATTTATAATTTTTATGTGACTTCTTAGATGTATAGTTTTCAATAGCCGAAGGCCAAAAATGTGAAGCTTGTTCGGTTCAATTATAAAATTAAATTTCTAGGTTCGGAAACGCATATACACGGTTAGTTTTCTCCAATTACGGGGTCTTTCGCAAGTCGAAAATTTTATTCATAATTTTTATCTGACTCCTTGGGGCAATAGTTTTCGTTAACCGAAGGCCAGAAACGTGAAACTTGTTCGCTTTTTTAAGAAAATTAACATCTTTTGAAAACAAATGTTTTTTCTTGGCTTGCAAATAGTTTTTGATCGCCTAGACTTCTTGAACATACACAGGAAATGTTGTTGGATATACTTTTTTATTTTTATTATTATATTCTGTATGAATCTATAATCGTATAATTTCAAAACAGCACAAAGATCTGTAAAGTAAGATTTATTTTCCTGAATCCAACTATAATATATATAATAAGGACACATGGAAGAGAAATTAATATTTAAACAATATAAGATTAAGGTCTATACTTTAAAAAATATTGCGAGAATTGAAATTCTTCTGAAAGAAGCATTAAAGTTTTAAGCAGAACCTTTTTAATAGAAAAGTAAAATGTTTTTCCGATAAAGCAAACATGTAAAATATTTATAATCTGAAAGTGAACTATCATTCTAAGAATTTAAGAAAAATCTGATATGAAGTTTTGAAATGTACACCGTCAAGAATGTTTGGGATCTTACAACACTTTCACAATACGAGTGTAAGGCAAAATTACAATACCGCTATTGGAAGGTGAAATTGCAATACGTGTATTGTAATTTCAAAGACTACGCACCGGTTACCATACAAATATTGCAATTTCACGCTACAATAACGGTATTATAATTTTGCCGTACAGACACTTTCCGTCAACCGGGTGAGTGACTTTTTATTCAAGTAAGATGAGAATTGTGCCTTGCTATTCTAGTGCGGAACGCACTCGATTCGGAGCTTGGCGCTCAGGGTTCGATTCTTCGTGCCTGCAAATTTCGATTCTTTTTATAACCTTTCTTCCGCAACATTACATTACATGTATAACAATATTACAGTACATGTATGGCAATATTACAATGCCAGCATTTTAAAACCACAATATCATGTACGGGAAGTTACCTTGCGTCTCGGAAATACACTTTCAATATATTTAAAGTAATGTTTCAACATCTTGATTTCATTACAGATCTAGGGACTAGGGCCTTATTACAGTCTTGTGACGTGTCATTCAATTCTTGTATCCACTCAAAAAACTTCCAACGCAAGCAAAAGTACACTAATAATTATTTTATTATTATAAAAATTATTATTATAAAATTTTATTCTTAAAAAACGATACCATCACGTGATCTCTTTTTTTCATTAGGAAACCAATCCATTTGCACATCCATTCATGTGTCCATTTTATTCCATTTTAATCATCGAACGTTCTAGAGCTCTAATGGATCTGTAATAATTTTAGTTAGTCCCACCTGTAGTCGCAATTTTCGGTTATTAAGAACATAAATTCACGGAATTCTCAATTGCAGAAAAAGTATTGAGGATTTTCCATTTTTTTCCAATATTTTGAACTATAGGCATAGATGATCTTTACTATGTGAAAAAATTAATACTAATTTCACGAAAAATCCTGGGGTTTCGCTTTCATCATGAAGTTGTATCAACGTGATTTGCAGCAGACTGATATTCAGTTGATTAAAATCATTCGGATTTGATATCAATATTTTAATTGTCAAGTGAACATTGAAAATTAATGTATGACCAAATTCCTATTTATTCAATACGAACTAAATCAATGAAATCCAATGAGAAAATCCAAATATTTTTCTTTGAAGGTTCATTCTTTTTCGTTGAAAATTTATCATTTTAGTAGAAAATTCCATTATTTAATTAAAACTTCTTGTATTTTGTTGAAAGTTCGTATTTTTGGTAGAAATATAATCTTCTTGGTGGAAAATTCAACTATTTGGTTGAAAATTTATGTATTTTGTTGGAAACTCCTCTTTGTAGCAGAAGTATAATCTTCTTGGTTGAAAATTTATGTGTTTTGTTGAAAATTTGATTTTTTTGGTAGAAATATAATCAACTTGGTGAAAAATTCAACTATTTGGTTCAAAAATTACATATCTTGTTGAAAACTCCTCTTTTTGGAAGAAGTATAATCTTCTTGGTTAAAAATTTAACTATTTGTTTCAGAATTTATGTATTTTGTTGAAAATTCGACTTTTTTGGTAAAATATAATCTTCTTGGTAGAAAATTCAACTATTTAGTTGAAAAATTATGTACTCTGTTGAAAACTCCTCTTTTTGGCAGAAGTATAATCTTCTTGGTTGAAAATTCAACTGTTTGGTTCAAAATTTATGTATTTTGTTGAAAATTCGACTTTTTTGGTAGAAATATAATTTTCTTGATAGAAAATACAACTATTTGGTTGAAAAATTATGTACTCTGTTGAAAACTCCTCTTTTTGGCAGAAGTATAATCTTCTTGGTTGAGAATTCAACTATTTGGTTCAAAATTTATGTATTTTGTTGAAAACTCCTCTTTTTTGGCTGAAGTTTAATCTTCTTGGTTGAAAATTCAACTACTTGGTTGAAAATTTATGTATCTTGTTGAAAATTCGACTTTTTTGGTAGAAATATAATCAACTTGGTGGAAAATTTAACTATTTGGTTGAAAAATTATGTATTTTTTCGAAAACTCATTTTTTTGGCAGAAGTATAATCTTCTTGGTCGAAAATTCAACTATTTGGTTGAAAATTCATGTATTTTGTTAAAAATTCAACTTTTTTTGTAGAAATATTATCTACTTGGTGGAAAAATTAAGTATTTGGTTGAAAAATTATGTATTTTGTTGCAAATTCCTCTTTTTGGCAGGAGTATAATCTTCCTGCTTGAAAATTCAACTATTTGGTTGAAAAATTATGTATTGTTTTGAAAATTCCTCTTTTTGGCAGAGGTGTAATCTTCTTGGTTAAAAATTTAACTATTTGGTTGAAAATTTATGTATTTTGTTGAAAATTCGTCTTTTTTGTTAGAATTATAATCTTCTTGGTCGAAAATTCAACTATTTGGTTGAAAATTTATGTATTTTTTCGAAAACTCCTCTTTTCTGGCTTCTTGGTTGAAAATTCAACTATTTGGTAAAAAATTATTGTTTTTTTTTTGTAAATTCATCTTTATTGGCAAAAAATTAATCTTTTTACTTCAAAATGCAACTGTTTGGCTGAAAATTATTTCATTCAGTTATGGTTCCAATATTTTTGTTCAAAATTCGTCATTTTTGTTCAATTCAACTGTTTAAGATTAAAAATTAAAATCTTTTTGTTGGTTCACTGCTTGGTTTGATTTGGTTTTAGTTGAGGATTCAACTATTTTGTTGAAAAGTCATCACATTTGGCTTAATTCAACTTTTTATAATATAACATTAAAATATTTTTTGGTTGAAGTATCAAGTATTACATTTCTTGTTGAGAATTCATCTCTTTTAGTTGGAGGTTCAAGTACTTGGCTGAAGGTGGAACTACTTTGTTATAAATTCATTTTGAAGATTCATTCTTTAAGTTAAAATTTCATCTTTTTGGTAGAAAATTCAATCATTTTGTAGAAATTTAATTTTTTTGTGGTTGAAAATTAAGTTTTTGACTAGAAATCTAACTATTCCATTTTTGGTTAAAAATATTTAATTTTTTTTAGTCAAAAATTCAACTATTTGGTTGAAAATGTATGTATTCTGTTGAAAATTTATCTTGTTTGGTTGAAGGTGGAACTACTTTGTTAAAAATTCATTTTTGTTGTGGTTGAGATTCAATCAATTTCAAAATTGATCTTCTTGGTTGAACATTCATATTTTCATATTTTGAAGAAAATTCGTATTTTCGGCTTGAAAATCAAACAATTGGGTGGCTTTCTTTTCTTTATTGGCTAAAAACCTTTTTTATTCGAAAATCCAACTGTTTTATTAAAGAGCCGTCTTTTTGATTTGAAAATTCATCTCTTTTTGTAGAAATTTCATCTTTTTCAGTTAAAAATGCAACTGTTTGGTTGAAATATCATATTTTGTTGAAAATGCAATACTCCTACTTGAAGTTTCAAGAATTCAAAGCTTTTCAAGCTAAATTTTTTACATTATGTATGTTTGAAAAAAAAACAAAGCGACTATCTGTTGCTTAGGTTGTGTTGACTACATCAAGTACTATAATCAATTATACTGATTGAAAATGTTACAATTTTGTATGTGATGCTCTGCAATTTTTTAAATTATTATTGAAGAGAATTCAGTATTTTGACAAATTATGGTAGGTTCCGACTTATCAAATGCGTCCTCAGTACCGGAAATTTCACAGCATACTTGAAACTTTGCGAGAAACCTTGCATAATTAATTATGAAGGATTTCCGCTCCATGCTGGGAAAAGCAATTTCAAGAAATCGAGGAGAAAATTAGAGTAACTTCAAATATATTTTTTATACAGGTCGACTTAATCGATTTAATCTTTAGGAATTTATAACTTATTAAACAGAATCTATTTTTTAATCAACTTTTTCCCGATCGGACTTTTACCCAAAAGACATTTTTCTCCGTCTGGGTCCAAAACCCAAACAAAAACGATCAACTTCAAGAATTTATATCAATTTGTATCGAAAAAACCAATTTCAGAATTTTAATTCTGAAATTCTTTAGTTTTGTCCGAGCTGAAAAAACTTCTCCAATAAGAAACTAATCTCAATTAAAAATACAAACAAGTGAACTTTAACCCATATATTTATATCAATTTGTAACAACAAAAACCTATTCCAATTTTTTAATTTTAACCATTTTTTGTTCTGTTCAAGCTTGAAAAACCTTTTTCCAACTAGCATCTAGTCTCAAAGAAAAATAGAAATAGGTCAACTTCAACCACTCAATTTTTTACACCAAAACCAGTTACGAATCTTCACTAAATTACAAATCCCAAACCAAAATTTATTACAGTCCCTTATATAAGGGTGGTTTTTGCCCTCTATTCGATGGAGTATCAAGATCTGTCTTTTTAAAGCTGGCTCAACAAAATTTTAGTATAATTTCCAGACCTTCTAAAATTTATTTTAGTTTTGTGAAATTCATGAAAATCAGTTTTTTTACTGTATGAACTAAAATTAAAAATCAAACTTATAGAATAATTAGTGTAAGCAATTTTCTCTAAGAATATGGCAAAAAATCAGTATAACTTAGTCGATGATAGGTTTATGTATGTCTATTTTGGAAATTGTCAATTTTTGTATACAGATTCTAACCTAACTCTGTGATATGTTTATGGATCACTTTCATCTAAAAAAAGAAGCATATGTACGCCTCATTTACCATATTTAAGCAAAGTTTCATCGAAATCGATTGCTTTTGGCTGCAGGTGCGCCTGCATATTAGAAATCCTTAAAAAGTTGCTAAAAAATGAAAAATTCTTATTAGGAATCAATGACGAAACTTTGCAAAAATAATTGTGAATTCTTCTAACTAATTGAGTTCATTTGGTAAAAGCGTTTAAGCTGTACCTTGGTCTGCATTTCAAAAATCACGTTTTTAAATCTTCACCCGAAAAGATGAATTTTCAAGCAAGGATTTGTCAGTCGCAATAAAAAAAAATTTCAAACAATTTCTTGAATTTTCAAGCACAAAAAAAATTTTCAATCCGAAAATATGAATTTTCGACAGAAAGTTCATTTTCAACGACTTAGTTGAATTTTCTACCAAAACAGATGAATTCTTAATCTAAAAAGACAATTTTTTAACAAAATACATAAATTTTCAAGAAAATAGTTGAATTTTCATTTTAAAAAATTAAATTTTGAACAAAATAATAAAAATTTCAAATGAAAAAGATGAATTTTCAATGAAAAAAGATGAAACCTCAACCAATACAAATTAATTCTCCACCAAAAGTTGAATTTTTAACAAAAAAATATGAAAATTCTACCAAAAGAGATGAATGTTTAAACCAAAAAGACGAATCACCGACAAAGAGTTGAATTTTCAACCAAGAAAGATTTGTCAGTTAATAAGAAAAAAATTTTAACCCAATTTTTGAATTTTCAAGCTCAAAAAACGAATTTCCAATCCGAAAATATGAATTTTCGACAAAAAAGATCATTTTCAACGACATTGTTGAAGTTTCTACCAAAATAGATGAATTTTCAATCTAAAAGACGGATTTTCAACAAAAGAGTAGACTTTTAAATCAAAAGAGTAGACTTTTTAACCAAAAAGATTTAACTTTCGAACAAAATAGTTGTATTTTCAACCAAGAAGATTCAGTTTCAATACCAAGAAAGACTAAAGAAGATAAATTTTCAAACTAAAGTGGAGTAGTTAAATTTTCAGTTGAAAAAATGAGTTTTCAACCCAAGAAAAACTGAATTTTTCAACAAAATAGTTAAATTTACAACTAAGGAGATGACGAATTTTCAAAATAATAGTCGAATCCTCAAACAAAAGGGATAAATTTCTACCTGAAACGATTAATTTTTGAAGAAGAAGAATAATTTTTTACAAAAAAGTCGGATTTGAAAAAAGACAAGAATTTCCAACTAAATAATTGACTACTCAACTGAAAAAGATATATTCTCACCATAAAACGCAATAAATAAATTTTCAGTTAAAAAAATTAATTTTCGACCAAAAAAACCGATATTTTAACAAAATATTAAATTTTGAACCAAAATAATGAATCTTCAATTGGAATAGTTAAATTTTCAGTTAAAAACATTAATTCAAACCAAAAAAAAGACAAACAAATTTTCAACAAAATGGTCAAATTTCCAAGCAAAGAGATGAATCTGAACTAAGAAGATTAATTTTCTACCAAAAAAGACAAATAGTCAACAAAATACATACATTTTCAACCAAATAATTGAATTTTCAACTAAAAGGAATTAACTTTTAATCAAAAAGGATGACTATTTAACACAATAATTGAATTTTCAACCAAATAATAACATTTTTTATCAAAAAAGATGAATTCTTAACAAAAAATATACTTGTAGACTTTTCAACCAGAAAGAATTAAAGAATTAACTTTCAACCAAAAATAGTTGGTTTTCTTCATTATGACCTATTAATTCAGTTCGAATTTGAGTGGAAAATCTAGAAAAAACGATTTTACAACAAAATATATGAATATTCAACTAAAAAAGATAAATTTTTAAGCAAAAAGAAAATAGTTAAACTTTCAGTTAAAAAAAATTAATTTTAAACAAGAAGAAAAAGAAATTTGCAACAAATTAGTTCGATTTTCAACTTAAGAAATGAGATTTTAGATGAAATTATGAATCTTTAACTAAAAAAATGAATTTTTAACAAGGTAGTTCAACCTTCAATGAAGTAGTTAAATTTTCAACCAAAAAAGGTATTAATTTCTATTCAAAAACAATGGAATCAACCGAAAACGATGAGTTTTGAAAAAATAGTTGAATTTTAAACCAAAGCAGATTAATTTTCAACCAAACAGTTGCATTTTTAAATAAAGATAATGAAATTTCTACCAAATTGATGAATTTTCAAGCCAAAAAGGCGAATTTTATACAAAACAGATGAATTTTTAATCAAAAAAGAATAAATTTCTAACATAATTGGTAAATTTGAAAAAAATCATTAAATCTTCAAGCAAATAATAAAATTTAAAAAGAAAGGTGAATTTCCAACTAAAGTGATGAATCTTCAACTGAAATGGTTGAATTTTCAATTTAAAAAATTCATTTTCAATCCAAAAAAACCAATATTCATTTACGAAAATTATTTTTTTTATAAAAGTGTCTTTTTACTTGTGGAAGATTTACTTGCAACTGCCTAGGAACAACGGAATGTTTTAGAAAATTTTGAATTTTAGGGTTCGAGAAAAATTCCAGTTTTCTAATATTAGACTATAAATCTCTATGGCTCTAGAAATTAGTATTTTTGTCCTCAAAAAGCTTCCTTTAGATTTACGTAGTGCAAGTATTCGTTAATGACCGTCTACCACGACTTGGTTGTGGCATAACAACTGACATTCGAAAACTCATGAAAATTAATATGTCAGGTAATTGATCATGATAATCGGATCATTGTGATGCGCAATTTGCTGATCAAACAAAAATTCCAAAATCTGTATAAAAGTGTTGTATATCATTTTGATCCGTAAATGCGTATTCTGCAGACCTCGAGAAATCTTACTTTTCTGAAGGAGTGAAAAAATTGCAATCTCGCTGGACTAAGTGCGTAGCCCTCAAAGGAGACAATGTTGAGAAATAAAGGCAAACTTTAAAAAAAGGTAAATTTTTACTTGCTTTTTTACCGAACTTATCAAACGACCTTCGTATGTACGTCCTCATTTTGCAATTTTCCTCAAATTTTTCATACAGAGGGAAATATCTTTATTTGATCTTAGTTATTTGGTTTGTATGAATTTTTATTTAGATCAAATAAGTTTGTTATACAAATTGAATAAATTTCTTGTTTACTTCAAACATTTATTGATTGAAATGAAGTAAAGATTTTGTTTTTAAACTTAATTAAATTTTATAAATTATTTTCCAAAATTTTCAAATTTGTAGTTAAAAAGTGTTAAGTCTAAGGCACCCACTTCTTTTAAACTACCTGTCGAGATGCGTAGAATGCGCAACAACGGTACTGCAGCATGTTTCAGACACATTTATATGCACTAAGAGTCTTTGTTGTGAGAAAGCCTGCTCTGCGCCCCTAGCATCATTTCTAAGGAACTACTGTATTCAAATTTTACGGATTTAATTTTTGGTTTGAATCTAAAAAATATTTGCGCAAACATAAATATATTCAATTCAAGCAAATCCTTTACTTAAATCAAAGAAATCGTATCAAACAAATTATTTCTTTGGACCAATAAGGGAGATATTTTTCATTTACTGAAATTAAATAAATGTTTTGTAATGAAAAAAAAAAATTATTTATTTCAATCCTATGATATCAAACAATTTTTTTTATTTGATTCAAACAAACTTTTTTCTCAGTGGAGGTAGAACCGGAAAAATTCAGACGGAGTCTGTACCTTCGTGACGTATGATCACGCAACATGTCATCAGGGAAAAGATATTTAAAAAAAAAAAGATTATTTCAGCTTAACGAAAATTTTGTTTCAACGAGTGGATGGGGTATTGATCGAATTCTGGGACTGCGGGGATGTAGCTGTAGGTAGGTACCAACGTGCGCATGGCGCATAAAGCTAGAGCTACTCGGTCTCCCTATTTTCCCCTCTTTTTCCACCTCACTCTCCTTTCTCCTTTTCGTTTTTTTTATTTTCCTCCTTTTTTCCTGCTTCTTCTCCTTCACTTCACACTTTCTCTTTCTCTCACACTTTCCACATTCTCCTATTCCTGTTGGCTATTTTCCTTCCTTTCCCTATCGGTCGCCAAACCAGAGCGACCTCCAGACTTGATTAGGTGCAAAATCGTGTCACTGATTTCCATAAATAACAATTTTTTTAATGCCTTATTTATGGTTTCAGAAAGGATACAAGTGGAATTTCATTTTTTAGCATAATTTTGTATCTCAAATATACCCTGTTGTAATTAACAAAAAGGTAGTGTCTATACGTCCGAAAAAACACATGTCCCTTTACCCTTGTCAGATCCATACGTTTAGACTCAACTGTGTCATGAACGTACATAAACGTACGGACTGTCCGGAAATTTAAGTTCGGCCTAACCAAAATTCTGGTCTTAATACCAATTCTGGTCATTTTTTCAGTGTACCGTAAAATGAGGCTAAGCGGCTCGTTTTTTCAGTTTTTTACAATAAAGTGCAAAAAGGAATTTGAATTAGGTATTGTTTCTTCGAATATATAATCTCTATCTGGACCACTTTCGTACCATGAAGCACAAATATACATTCAATTTATAAACAAGTATTTATCATCCCTCGAAGTGTGAGAGACTTTACCCCACAATGTGGGGCTAAATCGCGCACTCATGAAAAAAGAAGTGGAAAAAAGTATTTGAAAGGAGAACTGTGAAGAAAAGTGATTACTTGTAACTTTTCTAATCATTTTGAAGCAAATAAAGTTACTAAAATTTATAGTAACGTTAAATAATCTGCTTTTTGTCACTTAGAACATAACCAGATTTATTATTAACCTCATGTATAAGTGAGTAAAACATATTACAATGCACCTTACAATTTGATAGATTTTCTACTTTGCGAATGTTGTGAAAGGTGTTTTTGATTTCTCAAACGGAGTGATTATCAGGGAAACAATTTTACGTTAAGCTTTTATTAAAATACCATGAGCCGCTTTACCCCGCACAGAAACGAAAAGTCTTACAAAAATTATTCTACAGGACGAAAAATACATCGTATGCATGAAAAAATTTGCCTAAATTCTGTTCGAGTGATAGAAAGTATGATCTATTTCACAAATTTCCACAAACTTCTGCAAGTCAAATTTTTCTCACAAGTTTTTTTACACAACCTAACCAAATTTGGAAAACTGAGAACCTTATGCGAATTCACTTTTTATCATCATACATAACGAAACTGCATCAAACACGATTTCAAATAAAGTTAAACCTTTATGAAAAATAAAACAATCGCTAATATTAAAATTTGTTATTCAGAGAAAGAGATATTTAATTATAAAAAATCAAATTGCTGGTGAGCCGGTTTCCTCTATACGCGCCGCTTAGCCGTGTATAGGATCACCGAAATTCGGTGAGCGTAGAACATATATTTTCGATGATTCGAGGGAAACTGGAAAGGGCGGCTAGGTTCACCGAAATTCGGTGAGAGTAGGCCAAATATCTTCTGTGTCACCAGACACTTTAATACAAAAAAAAATAGACAAAGTATAGGCAGCATGCACCTACAAAAAAGGGTTTCGTAGCCTACTTAAATGTAGTATGAAAAATGTTTAAATTTCATATTTTTATTTGACTTAAAAAGAAATTTTGCGATAGGTGGTTTCGAATAGGCTCTTATGATCTAATGAAAATTCAAAATTTAGCGCTTGCGTTCCTTTGGAGTCCCGGACTTTGACACTTATGCCCATTCAAAGTTTCAAACTATGGAGCTTATGCTCTTTTGGAATCTCAAATTTTGGCGATTATGCCTTTTTGGAATTCCAAACTTTGACGCTTGTGCCGTTTTGGAGAACCAAACTTATGTTTTTGATGGGAAGAAAGTACGACCGACGGACATCCGACCGAAAGTAGAGGGGATGTAGCAAAAACTTGTAGTTTCTGGTAAAACTACTTTCATAGTTTCCATTGTTTTTCAAAAAATTGTTAAGAATTGTAGAAAATTACCAAAATAATTCTAATATAAACTACAAACTTTTGCTAGAATTCGGACACTTTTACAAAAGTTCACAAGTAATTACAAATCTTTACAACAAGTTACAATTTCACATTATTGTACTTTATTGTAAATTATTGTATTTTATTGTGAAAATACATTTCCGCCAGGGTATTTCAGAATAATTTTTGTTTACCGCTTTTTAAATATTTTTTGCCAAGTTTCTTCAAATTCGTCTACAATAAAAACAACATTTTCTCGTTATATGTCTGTTTTTAGGATACAGTACACTTTGCAACTAACTCTTAACATACGTTCGGTCGCTTGGGCCGGTTTGGTTGCTTTTCCTAGTTTGCATTCTGATTCTTCCTGAGTAAACTTTTATATAAAAATTATACTTATAAACCTTGGAGAACACCAATTTCAATTTAAAAATTAATCAAGCATGAAAGGAAAATTGTTTGTGGGTACATCGATCTAAAAAATGATGGAAAGAAGTTTGGAATATTCGAACTTTCTCAAAATGATGATTATTTTATAGTAAAAGAAAATTAAAAGCCGTATCTTGTCACTAAAGACACAAAATGTGATTTTTGTTATAAGGTTTCAACAAAATCTAACTCTTAAAGGACTCTTCTTTGTATCAAAATTCTATCATTTTTCAATTTTTAATATTAGATTTCTCCTCCACAGCTTATTAATTCCACTGGGAATTTTAAAAAATGTATCTTGTTCAGAACGGTTTACTTTTTTTTTGTGGAATGGCACGCTTAAAATTCCTTAATTATGAAGTTGCATGTGTTCAAATCATAATAGGCAATTCTCAAGTTTTTACTAATAAAGAAAATGTATTTTTATTTAAATTAATCAAATTAAAATTTTGTTTCATTTTCAGCTGTTTCTCTTTTATGAGTAAATATACATACTGAAAATATTTTCTTAAACAGAAAGAGATTTTAATTAAATTTTAATTATAAAAGTTTTCACTTAAAGATAAGGTTTTGAACGTGTGTTATTCCAAAGGATGTCATGCTTTCTTTGAGCGAAAAGCCACTAGACATAATTACTCTGCACTTTTTAAAGAGACATTTATTAAGAGCATTTCCCTAAGCAACCGTTCAAATATTGCGTAACATTTTTTTTCTACTTTCATACGATCCTTTTATTATGCAACAAAACGGCGACATTTACCTGGGAAAATTTTGGAATCAAATAGACCAAGTTTTTGATTAAAGAAAAAAGTTATCTAAACTACATCTTTTGTCAAAATAAATGAAGGAAAATTTTTCGAGAATGTCACGCAACGAATTCAATAATACCCTTCCTCTTTTAACTTGACAAAATATGATATAAATTATGAAACCCGTTTTTCCCCTTATAATTTTACGTAATATTTGAACCATCTCTAACGGAAAATGTTCAACATAAAATTAAATTAACAAAATGCAAGAGACCTCACTTAAATTTTAATGCGTGAATTTATTTAAGCAAAATCAATACTGTTACGAATTTAGTATTATATCCCAACACACTAATTACTTTGTCAATAAAATCTCATTTAATAATTATTAAAACAGTTTCGATATTCTGATAACATTTTTCTCTAATCTCTTCTGAATTGTTCTTCATAATTCAAGCTGGCGAAATTTAAATTATAGAGAACATCAAGTAAGTATAAAAATGCCCCACGGACTTTTTTCCTTCCTAAACGAGAAGACTTGTAATAATATTTTTCCTCGGTCATATCCCGAGTCAAAATTTAGCTCCTTCTTTGAACCTGTAACTACTACTTTAGTAGGCGCTGGGACCAATAAAGCAGGTTCTAAATGAACAGCGATTCCAGTGCAATTTAGACCCTACTTTGCCGCTAAAATCGTCCACAAATTCCACTTTTTTCACGAATAGCGTCAAGGTAGGGTCTGTATTTAAATCACATTAGACCCTCTTTTGGCGCTCCAACTATTACTACATGTAGAAATTGGAGCGTCAAAGTATTCTAATTTTATCGCTAACGCATAGCACATTGAAATACAACTCAACTCTCGATACACTGCGCCTCGGCTTACTGCGTCCCTAGAATTCTGCCAGCTCGCGCTCTAGGACGAGGGAATCCGAGGGACAGGGGGAGACACGCGGCGACCTTGACGCAATCACGCAGTATCGTAGCGACAAAGCGGGCAGCTCGCACACTCGCGTACATATTTCGCAATTATTTTTAAAAGCACGCGGGAAATCCTCTTTTTACTAATTAGTCTTCATCATGCCCGAGACCCGCACTAACTCGAGAGTTGAGTGTATCCGCAAGTATGAAGGATCGAACCCCCGAGTTTGCACGCACCGAGTTTATTTACCGAACACCTAACCGACTGAGCTAACGGAGCACATTGGGATATCAGCGATGAGAATGATTAGCACTTGTCCAATTCGCTATAGACCAAAATCTTTTGAAATACTCAACAACTCTCTGAATAATGACGTTTTTTTACTTTGACGCCATTGAATATTTAAAACTATGTTGGGGGAGTTCCATATAGATGTTTTTTTTTTTTAGAAATATTCACCATCACAAGCGATTTCAACAATATCATTTTTTATCGCTTCATTAAGCAAAGACTTAAATAAATAAATTAAGTATATACATATATAGAAATCCTTCTTTTCAGTGCTCAACCGCAGAAAAAAAATCTTCCCAACTAAGAATTCTGAAAATTTGTATGAGAATTATATTCCTTGGGGAATAAGTTAATATTAACAATTACTGTTGTTATAAATATTCTGATATATAAATAACCAAATTTCAAATTTTTTGCAGTCAGTATTGAATTTCCCATGAAACTAATTCATAACTTGTTTGAGAGTGATTGAAAATCACACAAAATTATAAATAATTAATATCTGTGATTGTTAACAACAAACATTATAGACAAATTAGAACAGTTTCCCACGAAAAGAAATGATTTTCTCTACTAAATCAAGCGGTAGACCCGTTAATTATAATATTTCTCTAGGAAAATGGTTCAGAAACTCTCAATTGTAATTGTTTAGTAACAAAAATGATAACAAAATTTTTGAAAATAGTACCATTCCTTGGATGAAATATTTTTCTACGAAAGCATGTTGTAAACAGATGAAGCGTAATACTCTAATAGTAATATATAATATAATAAAATAAAAACTCTAATAATAAAACGTTAAATTATTAATTGTCAAATTTATTTTCCAATCTTCTTATAATATTTGTTATTAAGCAATAAAAATAAAAACTGAGAGTTTTTGATACAATTTCTGGATGAATTTGTACTATTTACCAGGGTAAAATGCCTGATTTTAAAATGTTTTATAATATTTGTTACTGAACAATAACAATTGAGAGTTTATGGCACACTTTGTCAGTGAAATATAACTATTATTATTATTATACCATCAAGCCAAATCCCTTTTGGGGTAAGCGTAACTCGTTCGGTTCTGGTCTCGTTTTACTACTGGGGATTTAGGGATTTGTATGGTAAATTTAGGTACGGGATGTTTAGGAGGAGAAGAAATAGGTTCTAGATCAATCTCACAATGTCACTCCGACACTAGTCGCTTGATCAATCTCTCTAGCAATCAACCCAGGTGAAGAGCTTCGCAAAGCCATTATAATAACG
>JAUMHM010090706.1:0-26874 GCA_032362435.1 Melikaiella ostensackeni
CACGAAAGTAGAAAGAAATCTATGATGGGATTATCAAGGGCCTTATTAAGACCCCTCCCTCCTTGCTCCAAATAATTTAGTTTTATACGTAAAATGCAATTATTCTCTTAATGTTGATGAGATTGAGGTTGAATTGGATCAAGGTACGCTGTTCTATATTTATTACATAACAATTTTACACATATATAATGTAAAATGTTACAGATTTGTTTCGTTTGCAATAGCGTTCTATAAAAATGGTTTCATAAGGCGTGTAACGCTGTTATTATAATAGTATACTCGTATATACTTGCCAATAGAATTAACGAGAATTGCTAAAGTGAAGACCGGACTACCAACAAGTTTCATTTTTTCAATCCAGATAAAACAGATTTACGGATAAATGCCTGATCGTAATGTAACTAATGAATATTCCACAAGATATTTCAGTCAAAAACAGTCGTCGTTATCTCATTTGTCCATTTTAAGCTAGATGGATTGAAGAAGAGAAGACTGAAGCCTAATTTTCTGAAATGTTTGTATTTGATTATCATTATCACTTATATTTGCTTCATATCTCGCAGAGTCTTAAGAAAATCAGTATACATACATCATCCTGTTACGTGTGAAAAAAGAACTTGAAAAATTGTGTTTGTATCTTAAAAACTCATTAGTTATGAGCCTAATTGCATAACTGTAATTTTCGTCATGACAAATGAAACTAATACGTGGCAAAAGTAGCGATCATTGGTAATCAGGGGAGTGTTGAGGCTTAACGAATGTTTTGTAGACATCGAGTTCCTTTTTTTCTGTGTAAAATGTGTATCCTTGAGAATTACCCCTTTACGAACTGCAAACCGATTCTCTACCTCATAACATTAACAACGATTAGACAGAAGTTTGTCGCTTTCGAGCAGCTTTTTCTTTTTTTCAAACTATCGTTTATAATTTCGAGAAAAGGATGCTCAAATTTATTGTGGGTTTTACCCAAATCGTTGCCTTCGAACTTTTTTGTACTGCCCCAGCTAGACCCTTGCTAATCCTAAACTCTAGAGCCTGTCGAATTTTCATGATTTCAGGACGAAAATATTCGTCATCGACTACATCACTAGGACCCCCACTTCAATTTATCTTCGATCCCACCCTTGAACACCGATTATTGTACTTCAAATAGTCAGTCGACTTTGAAGGTTCCTAGGCGAACATCTCTTTTTTCTCTGATCGGCTACAAATACTTAAAATCACTCGCAAATTACCACTTGTTTCATCATCAACATTACATCATTTGCTATTTAAAATGTATACGATTTTCATTTTAATTGATTAATTATCTTATTTACGAGATTCTTGTTCCTAAACGTTTCAAGGAGTGATCACTAACGCAAGCTAACGCATAAGCTTGTCCTGTGTCGTGAACCGCAGCGTAACAGGGGGGAAGCAGCATAAATATAAACTTAATAATTTTGAATATGATATTAAGAGAACCTTTTTATACCACAGTAATATGAATGTAATAAATTTATTTGCAAAATATCAAAAAAGCTAAAAGTGTCATCAAAATTCGGGGTTGGAATTCCACACGACTCGAAATCCTGGGTGTGGATTGTTCCACAAAAACCATACAGTTCACGCCAGGCCTGGTGTTACTAGCGTAAAGTCAAACTTGATTCGCGAATTCGCGTATTTAGTGAAACTGCATTCTTCAACAAAATTCTGGTAATGAAAAGACACATGTTTTTCATATATTTATTCAACTCACTGTTTTATTTATTTCATTTCAAAACATAATTTTTTATCTGAAGTTAGATTAAGATGTTAAAAGCAGGTGATTAACCATTAGACATTACTATTACATTGAGGAACATAATGCCTTGATAATGCCGTTGGTATAAACGAAATCATATTTTATTTTTGTATTTTTGATAAATTTTTAATTAGTTGTTTCCAGCACTACCTTCACGTGGGGGACTTCTGGAACGCTCCCGAATAGCCTGTTCTATAAGTGGAAAAATTTGAGATGGATGTACATGCTTAACATCTGGATCGGGATACCTCATTATATGGGTTGCGCCGCTTATTACACTCTTCATGATTATATCGCCTTGAGAATTATATATTGGATGAACAGTATTTTCATTCATCCATCCAATTATATGATTGTCCTTCCTTAATACAGTTAAAGGACCAAGAACTGGAAGTAGAGGGCCATTGCGTATCTTGGTGTAGACATCAGGAATGTCTTCTGGTGAAGCTACAAAATGCCTGTAACCAGGAAGTGCACGTACGAGTTCAGATGGTTTCCACTCCCGTATATAGATGCTAGCTGTAACACCAGGACATATTTTTGATGTGTAAACATCTTACACCCTGATATGGAGAGTTAGGCCTGAGCCAGAGAGTTGAATGCTTTAGGCGACGAAAGAGTGTAGCTAATGAGTTGTTTGATTATGCTAATGAGCTAATGAGCTAATGAGTTGTTTAGTTTAGTTTTTGAAATCTTCTGAAGATTTTACAAAGGTTTCTTTATTCTTTCATTCATGTTAGATTTAAGTATAATTGAATGTTTATCGAAGATGTTGACACACAAATCTGTCTTGGGCCGTAGTTCAGGATGCATGTATCATTTTTTTATTTGAGTAATTCTTCTAGTTGCTTAACATATAAATATTATACAAAGAGGTGGGGTCAAAAATTCTAGTTGAAAACGCAAGCGGAGAAGGATTATTTTTTATTCAATTCGACTGTGATACTGTACACATACGAAAGGGGAGCAAAATCAAAGATGAGCCAAAGAACAGTCCTAAAACCGCTCCCAAATTACCTGAGTCTGATGATTTAATACCGCTTTTATTTCTGCCTTGATTTGGGACTTACGCTCCAGAAAATTAATAAGCTAATCAATAGACATAAAACTTGCTGATGTGAGAAAAAGGAAATATATTGTATGTATTAGGCGTGCCAAAAGGCAGCTTGAATACTCTCCCAATAGGAGAGAATTATTATTATTAGGTAGCTTTTTGCCTTGATGTTACCGCTTGCATACTTTTCTTTGGCTCATGGTTTTTCTTAATTCATTTAATAGTAACATTTTTTTCTATATGTACATTAGTTTTTTCATAAAGAATCTATCTTTCTTCGTTCGTTTCAAAATTATTGGATCAATCCTTGCAGTGGAGAAATTAGTTCTCAAAACCGGGGTAATTTTGACTAATCATGTTTTTAAAATAAAAATTATTTTTCAAATTTCTGTTTGAACAATTTTGAATCGGAAATAAACATGCACTGCGATTCAGTTACAATTAAAGACTCACTTAAAAATATATATATACACTTATTTGCGCACTTATATATATACACCTATTTGCGCAGCAGTAATTTTTGTTCTCACAGATGAAACTGATACGTGGCAAAAACTTCGACTATTGATAAACAGGGTTTTGGGGCGGGAAGGCATAACTATAAACTAAATAATTTTTAATGTTGATTTCTGAAATCCTTTTTATATCACAGCAAACTAAATTGAATAAAATTTATTTGCCATGCATTGATGAATATAAAACTGTCATCGAAATTCGGGATTGGATTTGCAAACGACTCGAAATCCCTGGTGTGGATTGTTCTATATAAACCATAAAGTTTATGCCAGGCATGGTGTTACCAGCCTAATGTAAAGATTGTTTCGTGAAATTGCTTATTGAGTAAAACTGCATGCTTCAACAAAAATTCGATCGATTTCAAATAAGCTTGGTAGCTTCCTGATCATCCATTGAAAATAAGTTTAGAAGTGATTTTATGTTAATGCATTAGAAACTGTGAGATCAAAACAAAACAAAAAATATAAAAGCAACCAATTTTAGACCTGAGACCGCCTCTGCAGCATAATCTATTGAACCGGCTCACATCAAATTTCAATGAGAAGTCTGTAGCAACATGTTCTTGATACAATCAGCAAGAATTTTCGATTCTTGAATACTTTACAAACTTATACGTATTTTTTCCAAACTTTTTGTTTAATATTTGACCGAGAGATCTTTGGCAACAAGTTACCGATATGTATTTTAGGAAAATTTGATATGCTTATGAATTTGAAGCTTTAGTAAATTATATTTTACCTTAAGAAAACAATTCTTTTCACCTCTGTTCACCCGTACATCCTAATCTATCTGACCGATTAATATAAAATTTTAACAGAAAGTCAGTAACAATAGATTCTCGATATATCTTGCAAGAATTTTCGATGCTTTAAATAGTCTCTAAAATATTACGTATTTAGTCTATAAACTGAAAATTTAGAGATGACAAACATGGCAAACTTTAGAGACTATTCAAGATATCGAGAATTCTCGCAATATGTATCTAGAATATGTTGCTACTCACTTCTCGTTCAAATTTGGCACCAATTGTTTTGATAGATTAGGATGTGGAGGTGAGCACAGGTGAAAATTTTCATTTTTGTTGCAATCATTCAACAATAATGCATTTTTTCCCAAACTTTCTGCCTGATATATTACCTGGAATTCTATCGTTGCTAAAAATATGTGGTCTAAGCTCAATTAATTTGTCAAAGAAACAAATCTAAATATAAAATAAATAACTAAAATATGTGCTGGTCTTATATATACTTCAGTTCGACTTGAGTGCGACTGTTAATGTCGGAGGAAGAAAAAGAAAATTGAAAAACAAGAATAAAAATCTTGATTAACTGACCGTACCGACTCTACTAAAAAATATACAAAAATCAAGAAATCCCACCAAAAGCATCTACGATGCAAAAAATGTGTTATGTATAACTACGTGAGTTTATGAAATCAAAGTTGGCCAAGTAATTAAGAAAACAAATTCATAATAATATATGTTTAGAAAATTTGTTTATGAAGAGCTCTATAGAAATTTAAAAAATATATTTCAAAAAGCGATTTTAGACATTATAGAAATGGCGGGATTGACTGTATAAGCAGAATAGTTTTTGAAATTTGCTGGGTATGGGAGAGAAAATCCAAAGAAGATGTACATGGAGAAATAAAATGCTATTCCATTCTAAATCCGTCGAGTTTCATAATGACTATATAGTTTTTTGAAATTAAATTTCAAAATTTGTATAGAGGCTCTTCATGAAAAAGTTCCTAATATATTTTATTATGGACATTTTTTTCTTAATCACTTGGCCAACTTTGATTTCACGGATTCATGTTTCAATTGTATATTTTCCTCATATTCAGGCATAATTTTTCCTCACAACTTAGATTATGTTAGCATGCGGTGAGCTTTCGGTGCGGTTCAAATATATTTTCGGGGTATGTTTCGGAATATTTTAGAGATAAGATCCTAGGTTTTTTGTCTGTAAAATATTTAGGAAAATATCGGAGAGATATTTGACAGCTTTCGTACGAAGAGTAAGATTAACGTTTTGTGAATATGTGACCAGCTGAGAAGAAAGGAGTCCAGTGCTTGAAAATCAAGTTTTCAAAAACAAATTGCATGTAAAAATATATGATTTCAGCATCCTAAAACCGTCAAAACCTCAAAATCGATATTTTTAGGCATTAGACCTCTTTCTTTGGAGCCGGTTACATGTGCATTACCGCAACATCGATAACTGAATCTTCTGTCGACGATTTCTCGCGATTTGGTTCTTCCAAATTTTGAATGCTATCTGACATTTTCATCACTTTTCACTGATATTTGACGACAACAGATGACGTTTACGTCAATGACGTTTCTACCGATATCTTACGCAAGGAACGAGTTGAGATTATACGATAAGAGCAAAGAAGAGAATCAAATTTGCTGTTTTTGAGAAGGCTTCTCGAACTATTGAAATGAGCACGACAACCGAGCATCTTGTATCGTTATGCAACACTACACGGACATGAATGGATAGTCAAACTTGGAGTGCCAAAGTTTAGATGACAAGTTTGATCTTCTGGATAGTACCAAGTACTATCCATAATTTTTTCTTCATAATCAGGCAGACCATAATTTTATAGTCTGTTTGAATATCTACAGTTGATCAGGTTCATTATTAGGACGATCAAATCGACACTCAGGGATTGTCAATTTTTTGAGCATCCGCAAAGATCTAATCTATAGGGACTTGCAAGCCAATCAGAAGTGGTAGCGTGAGGACCCCTTCCGAACACCGAGTGAACACACCCTACACCTGAAACGTATTTTCGAAGCGAGAGACTTTCAGCGTCATGTTTGACGTGTTATGCAGACTTTCAATTAGTTTGAACCACTTGTTGATGCTTCTAACATGCGTGAAGAGTGGAGTAAATGGAGAGATCATGACAGAGTGTAGATTAAGTACTTTTTTTTTGTTTTTTTAACATCAAATCCGATGCTTCCAATAGACTTTGGACAAAGGCATCACTCAGCAATCAGTGCGTATTCTTAACATTCTCGATCAAAAAAGTGCCGAAAAGTTCGTCATTTGTTGATACAGAAGCAAAGGTTACGAGATTTCTGATACGCATCTCCATCGATTTATGAAGTTTCCAGTGTTTAAAATGTTTCAGTTCAGTGCAGTGGAGCCATTTCCTTAGCCTTTCGTTCTCAAAGTAATATGTTGCCAAAGTGTTTGCGCATATGCAATGTCTCATACATCTAGCACTTTAAAAATAATAACAAATGCTTTCGGATTTGATGGATTTTATACCAATTTTTATGATTGTAGGTTCTATTTCATTATTTGAACTCCAGTCTCTGATCTCTCTTACTATCACGAATATACATGTAGGTAGTAGAAGTTTAACATATACAGAAACCAAATAACCGACTAGTATGATTAAATTAAAAAGCCAAGATAATCGAGTTAACACTCCAGGGTGCTCTGGTTCACACTTCAAGATGGTCAGACTTACAATCCAGGATCGTCAAGCTGATACTCTGGAATCATCAAGCTGAACACCCGTTTTTGACATTGGGTGGATATTAAGTCAGACTATCTAGAGGGCTATCCTATAATTATACCTCCAGTAAACTCTGTTTCACACTCCAGATAGTTAAGCTGACTATCAATTTTTCTTCGTGAAGTTGAGGATCATCGTGCAGCTCCTGCCGTCAGAATTAGTTGTTCTCGCCTTCACTTTCATTTGAAGGTCTTCTGAAACGATTTCAAATAGCATATTCTATACGTGAGAGAATTTGAAATGGATGTGCGCTCTCAGCATTTGGATACCTCATTATGTAGGTCGCTCCACTTTTTATTATTTTCATGATTTTATTGCCTTCAGCATTATATATTGGGCCAAGAATATTATTGTTCATTCATCCAATGATGTAATTACCGTTTGATACTACAGTTAAAGGACCTAGGACTGGAAGTAGAAGAGCATTGTGTACCTTGGTGCGTACATTAGGAATGTCTTCTGGTGAAGCTACAAAATATCTGAAACCAGGAAATTGGCGCAGTCTTCCGGATTGGTTCAACTCCCGTATACGGAGGCAAATTGAAAAGACAGTACAACATTTTTTATTCGAATAAATCTTGAATTTATTTAATGTATACTATACCAAAGAGTCATGTTGAAAATATTTTAATTGGAAACACGTAATACTGTAGATACGAGGAATGCAGCTATTCTCTGAATGCTAATAAGAATGAGGTTGAGTAGAATCAAGATTCGCTGTTCTATATTTGTTACATAACAATCTTACATATATTTATATCATCATCGTGCCACCTTGTAAAAAAAAGTCATACAAAATTGAGGTTATATGTTACAAACTTATTAACTATTAGTAAACAGGGTTGGGCGGCGCGGAGGCATAACTATAAAGTTAATCATTTCTAATGTAAACTTTTAAAATACTTTTCATATCACAGCAAAATGAATTGTATCCAATAAGCTGAAAGCGCCATGAAAGTTCGGAGGTGAAATATCAGATGTCTCGAATCCCGGGTGTGGATTGCTCCACACAAACCATAAAGTTCATGCCAGGCCTGGTGTTAACAACTTGACGTCAAGATTAATTCGCAAATTCGCCTATTAAGTGAAACTGCATGATTCAACAAAATTCTAGTAATAAAAGAACATGTTTTGAAGATTCACGGTATCGAATAGTTAAACTTTGCAGCTCACTGATCTATCATTCAAAAATAAGTTTAGGAGTGATTTTATGATAAAGCCTTAGGAACTGTGAGATTATAACAAAAGAGAGAAACATGAAAACAACCAATTTCCGACATGTGATAGCCTTTGCAGTTTCATTTATCTAATTGATTTACATTAGATTTTAATGAGAAGTCCCTAATGCTCTCAAAATATCTTGCAAGAATCTTTGTTATCTTGACTAGTTAAAAAAATTGAACGTATTTAGTGTGAAGAATGAGAATACAGGGATGACGAAAATGGTAAAATTTCAACAACTACCATGTTTATGGTATCATAAATTTTTGCTAAATGTATGGAGAGCATGTTGATACAGACTTCTGATTAAAATTTGATGTAAATCGCTTCAATAGATTAAGCGGAAGAGATGGGCACAGACGATGAGTTTGGTTTTTTTACAATCATTCAACAATGATGCATTTTTCAAACTTTTTGCCTAATATTTGACCTTTAAATAATATATATATATATGGAAGCGCGGATTTGCTGCACTCCATCAATCGTAATGGAATTCTTGAATCGTTCACATAATACATTTTCTTCCGCTTCATGTTCTTCACTACTGCAGAACTATATATGAATATCCTTGAAGTTTAACTTAGCCCATTGAAACATTTATCGAGGATTAGTGAGTTGATTATCATACAGATTTTGCAGGTTTGCTTTGGCAGCTATCCTTTTAACAATACCTCCTATTCCATCGCAAGTTCCTTTATCATGGGAAGTTGCACGGGAGTTCTATTTACCTTTACAATCAAAATCTTCCTCGTGGTGCGTTAAATTAACAAAATTCTTGCGATTTCTTTATTGTGCTGCTGACACATCTGTAAATTATATTATTCCATTCACAAGAATTCCTGTTCCGCGTGAAAAGGCTATTAGTTTTTTCTGAAAGAGTTGTACAGCAATCGAGTTATGTTCTTTTATGTCTGATATAATGGCGTACCTAATGTATTTTAATTCCTCTTTACGTGTACGATAGTAAACCAAGAAAGGATGGAACAGTTAATTGTGTTTTTGACCGGTAATGTCCTTATGAAGAATCTTGATAATCAATACAGTGATTTTCTGCAAAATATAGAAGAAAAAGAAGCTCACCTACTTTTAAATTATCTTTCGTGTCTTTGAGATGCAAACTTTGTTCCTACGTGATAAAACCGTGTCGAAGGAGTTTCTTCATATGGTCATTTGAAAAATCCACGAAATCATCTCCTGGTTCAATTACAGTTTCTAGATAAAATTGATCTGTGGTAAACCATTGTTTGAACGTGATTTGTTCAATGAAATTTGCTGCGTATGCTTCCTCTAATAGAACCTTCAGATTGTTATTACGCGGGTAGCTTTCACATTCATTGAAATAGCACTTGATTTGAGCAGGATTGCAAATCGATTGAGCTGTCCAAAGCTTAGTAGTTGCGAATAGCAAAGAATTAGATTCGACTAATTCTGCAATTTTTCCACCAAAAAACATAAGTTTCGCATTTTGGTAGAGAACGAAAACACAAACATTGTGGGTGCCACTTGTTCTAGCTAAGATACACTCTTTGGTCTTGACTCTGCAAACTTTGAAAATCCAACTTTTTCATTTGGATGAGTATTCTTAAAAGCCACATGAAGTTCTTTTAAATTGCATACGACCAAACGCTTTTGCACTTTGGTATTTTCTCCATCAACTTTAACCGATACGCAATAATTTTTACCTGGCATTAAACGACTGTTGTCATCATCTCTATAAAAATCTTTCACGCACATTACTGTTTCATTCACTAAAGTTTTTCCTGCTTTTTGATCAGGAGCAGAAGAAAACTCCTCCAATTCTATTAATTGCTTGGCTTTACGAGCTTTACTATCGGAAGAACCAAATAAAGCTTTTATCTTTCTAATTGGCAATGTTCTAAGTGAAATGGTCAAAATTTTAATTTGCTCCCTTTTGCTCGACTTAGCTTTCTCAAAGTTATCTTTTAAATGATGTGCCATTACATCGTTTTCACTTTCTAAGTTTGGAAGATGAAAAAGCTTGGAACGTATAGTTTCAAAGACTTTTTTGAACGCGTCCTTCTTTTGTTGTTTTGGTTTCAACTCAAGAAAATCTATCTAAAACGAACTCGTTTCACCGCTCGTACTTTACGAAGTGGTCAAGTTTGCGGACAAAACCCTAATGTGATGCACGCCGCTTCACCACTCAGGTTCACGCATAGTTTCTCCGAGTGTAAACACAAGCGGAAAACAAGTGCGAATCGCGGCAATGTGACAACAATGCGAAACGCGAACAGAACCGATACCGCCGCGCCATGGCAGGCGGCCTCCATGCTATCCCGCGAAGCTTCCTCATACAGCACGTTGTGTTTCAATTTTTTTCTCCTAAACTACTGGCTGGTCCAAGATGAAATTTACAGAAATCGTAAAGCACCTTTAGACCGTCATTTGTTAAAAAAAATAAATGAAAAATGTAATATTTTCAAAAAGCGAAAGCTTAGAGAGTTAACAAAATCGATATACTCTATTGAGCAGCCTTGCAAAAAACGTCTTACAAAAATGTGTTTATATCTCAAAAACTATTTGCATAGCAATAATTTTCATTACGACAGATGAGACTGATACGTGGCAAAAACTTCGACTATTGATATCCTGGAAGTTCGGGGGCAGGGAGGAATCACTATAAGCTCATTCATTTTTGATATTTATTTTTAGAATCCTCTTTATATCACAGCAAAATATACATAATGAATTTATTAGCAATGTATCGAAAAAGCCAAAAGTGTCATCGAAATCCGGGGTTGGAATTTCATACAACTTGAAATACCGGGCGTAGATTGTCGGCGCGATTCTCAGCCGATTTCAACATACAATACTATATATAATTTCTGCTAACCATAATTTCTGGGATGTTTGTATTTCATTATCATTATCAATTATATTTGCTATTATCGTGTCACGCAAAGAGTTAAGAATATCTGTAGTTATGAATCACCATGCCATCTTAAAAATACGTTATACAACATTCCTTTTTTATCTTTAAAGCTTATAAGTTGATGAGTCTATTTGCACAGCCGTAATTTTTGCTACGATACTTAAAACTGCTGTATCGAATAATAAAACAGAGATGACTAAGGTATAAAGATAGGAGAGTTATGTATAATATATACAATAAGAATCAAACTGCTGTGATAAAAATTGATGATGAGGAAGCAGAAGCGAATATAAGGAAGGAGGTCAGGCTGTTCCTTGTCGTCATTTTTATTCAAATTGCATATAGAACATAAAATTAACAAAATAGAAGAGAAAAATAATAGCATGCGGGTTGAAGTGGAGGTCGAGATCATCTAAATGCTTAGATTCGTGGATGATATGGTGTTGTTAGCTAGTACGGAAGAAGAGTTACAGACAGCGCTGCACGTTATGAAAGAAATTGTAATAAAAATGACATGAAAATAAACAAAGATAAAACTAGGGTGACGGCTTGCCGAATAAAAAAGAAACTAAGAAACGTTTGAGCATTAGGATAGGAAATGAGCCCAGATACAGTAAGTTAAATAATTTTGCTACCTCGGTAGTAAAATGACAAATGACGGTTAGTCAAAACAAGAGGTTCTTTCAAAAGTTGTACAAGCAAAGAAGGCTGTCGGCAAAAGGCAAAGTTACTAAAATCTAATATAGATATAAGACTTTGGGAAGAAACTACTAGAAATTTATGTACGGTAGCATTGTACGGTTCCGAAACGTGGTTTATGGAAAAAGAGGAAAAAAGAAGAATAAACGTGTTCGAAATGTTGGAATATATAAAAACGATGAATATAAAATGGGCAGATAAAGCAACAAACAAAGAAGTATTATAAAGTGTTCAAAAGAAAGAAGTTCACACAATATGATAAAGAAACAACGTAAGAGGCTGATAGGCCATACTCTGAAGCACAAAGGGGTGATAGGTGCAATTCTAGAAGTGTCTAATGAGTGTCCCCTATCGTCTGCAGCCGGATTTTTAGTAGAAGCGCTCGCATGTGCTTGGACTATTGGCCAATGGAGAGGAAAACTGCAGGAAATCTTTCCCAAGCACTACTCGTTACCAACAGTCGAGTTTGGATGTGGAAATTTGATATCATCGAGTTTCCACACCCATCCTCGGTATCAAAACCTCCCTCTAAGCAGTAGTTAAAGGCAATAAAATACACGATTAAGTGAGGATCGCGAACGGTCATACATCCGAGCGCTATCCGTGTTCACTCGTGCTCAACGTTTGAGAATCGACAACTCATAAATCATCGCGCAGCTACTGCCGTTGTTAAAAACGATGTTGTATTTTATTTTTACATTACTGTTGAATTTTGAATTTATTTCTTTTGCCTCTGCTTTCGTTTGGCGATGTCAAAATTTACTACAGAACTTGGCTTTAATACATTTTTAATGCTTTCTTTTTTATTTTTATCATTTGAATCAGTCAGTTGGCGACCAGTGGGGTGTTGGCGATAACGAGGCGTTTTACCTTGCATTGGTTTTGTCATAAACGATTGATCTACGTTTGTCTGATTTTTAAATTTTGAAATAATCATTGCAATTCGAGAAATTGGTCTTTAAATGTAGGGTAACTTTGACCAATCGTATTTTTAATATCAATAATATTTGTTTCAATTCATGTTTTAAGGTACTTGTCAGATTATTCTTTTACGAATACAAATATATTACAGTAGTCGTATTTTTAAAACTACTGAATAATCCGTCTTTATCAATTGAAAAATTTTAAGCGCTCATGAAATCGAATAAATTTTGTTGAAATCATTTGAAATGCCTCCTAATTTTTTTAACCTGTTGAAATTACTTGAAATTCTTAATGTCCCATTTTAAATCTTTTGAAATATTTCGCGATCCCTAGAAATCCTCTGAAATTCCTAAAATATTTAAAAATCACTTGAAACCCTGTAAAGCACCTCGAAATCTTTAGAAATAACTTGAAATCTGGTGAAATCCCTTGAAATATTTTGAAATACTTCGACAGTTCTTAAACTCTTTCAAAATACTTTGGTGTCTCTAGAAATCTCTTAAAATACTTTGAAATATTCTTGAATCACTTAAGATCCTACACAAATCTGTAAGAGCCCCTCAAATGTTTCAAAGTTACTTGCACTTCTCTTGGCAGTGCTGTGAAATCTCTTCAAATATATGAAAAAATTCTAAAATTCTAAAATCTTTTGAAATACTTAAATAATCCTAAAAATTCTTCGAAATTAAAAAAGTTTAATCGGAATCCGCAGGACTCATCGCGTCGATTCTTGACTGTGGACGAAACCAAGATCCACCACTATACACCCGAGGCAAAGCAGTAGTCAAAGTAGTAGGTTCTGCCTCGTGAAAGTGCGCTAAAGAAGGCAAAGAATGTTTTGTCAGCTGGGAAGGTGATGGTCACAGTATTTTGGGACCGTTCGAAAGCCAAGCTACAAAGAAAAAACTTTCACGATTGGCGCACAAAAAAGTGCTATTTCATTACGACAATGCACTGGCTAAAACATCCGCAATAACAATGGCAAAAACATACGAACTGGGCTTTGAATTGATTCTTCATCTACCCCATTCTCCAGACTTGGCACCTTGCGACTTCTTTCTGTTCCCCAACTTGAAGACCTGGCTCGGTGGAAAAAGATTCTCGTCCAATGAAGAAGTGATCTATGCTGTAAATGCGTATTTTGCAGACCTCGAGAAATCTTTCTTTTCTGAAGGGATGAAAAAACTTGAATCTCGCTCAACTAAATGTGTAGCCCTCGAAGGGAACTATGTTGAGAAATAAACGCAAGCTTTTCGAAAAAAAAAATTTTCTTACTTTGTTACCAAACTCATCAAACGACCATCGTATATCGTATTGAATGTGCAACGACAGTCACCTTCAGATAAATACAAAAAATGCAGACATCAGAACCTGATTAAAAAAGAGGCAATTCGACGGTCACTAAAAAGACTCGAGTAACTCGCGCAGTACCTTTTGAAAACGCATAACTCCTATGCTTATAAAAAGGAGTTAAGCCTTTTTGAAACGTGCTGCGCGAGTTACTCGAGTCATTTTAGAGGCCGTCGAATTAATGTGTGAACTAAATTATTACAAAAATTGACTCGATTCCGCCGGTAGGATGGACATAGGTAATTATTGTAAAGCTAATTATCAAAAGCTGCAAATGAAAAACTACTTAGAGCTATATAGTATACAGACATATTTTAATGTGATATATTTACCAATAGCATTAACGGAAACCGCTAAAGCGAGGATAAGTGTACCACTCATTTTTTCTAGCTAAAAGAGACGAATGTGTAGAAAATTATAATTATAAATTAAATTGGCTGATATACATGTCGTCGCGAGTTAAGAATATATGTAAAGATAAAATACCTAGCAATCTTGTAAAAAATCGTCATACAAAATTGTGTTTATATCTCCAAAACTTATAAATTAATGAGTCTACTTGCGCAGCAGTATTTTTTGTTGCGATAGCAGAAGCTGCCATGCGACCATTGGTGATCTACGGTATGCGGGGGGGGGGGGGGCAAATAAAATTCAAATCTCTTGACGACTCGTTTTTCAACCTAAAGGGTTCGTGTTGGACTCAAAATGCCGAGAATTTATCCGACTTTATGAACCTATGCGTAACTCGATACCGACCATTAGAGCCCTTTTTGTGCGAAAGCTTTCATATATATTACAATATTATTACATAATATTATGAGAATAATACATTGAAAAATTATATTATTTAGTATCACATACTATATCTTAATAAATATATTAATAAAGACTGTGTACGTATTACTGCGTCTTTATTACTGCGGTTTTTTTATGTACGCGAACGTATGAAAAGTAATAAGATGATCCAAGTGGTGTCTTCTTTCTAACAAAAATCTGATTATTTAAACGAAGTAATGACATAATCGAAAACTCAATTTCTATATCTTGACATATAATAGCAAAGGTGTACCTATTGATGCAGATTTATAGGTTATATTTTGAAAACTGAAGTTGTCTCAAATGTAACATGATTAATGAAGCCTAAACAACCATACCGTAGTAATTGGAACATCTACCCTAAGTAACCATTAGAGATGATTAGAAATTACCATTAAGAAACATAATGCATTGACTTTTTTATTATTATTTTTATTAAGCATTAGGTGCGTGCAAAATAGTTTGAAATCCGAACCCAATCTCGGTATCAAAACCTCCCGCTTAACAGCAGCTAAATGCAATAAAAAACACAATTAAGGGAGAACGAAGAACGGTCACACATTTTAGTGCTAATCGCGTACAACCATGCTTAATGTCCGAGTCATTGAGCATATTATCATTTTCTAAATTTTCCATCAGTTGTTTTCTCCTCTACGTTCATTGACGAGGCTTCTGGAAAGATCTTGAATAGCCTGTTCGATATATTGAAAAGTACGAGATGGATCTTCATTTTCATACTTCACTATATAGATCGTCCCTGTTATTATATTTATAATGATTTGATTGCATCTAAAATCATATAATGGACGAAAAATAGATTGATCCATCCAACCGACGATGTAGTTATCCTTTGCTATTACAATGATAGGTTCTTCGATTCGAAGTGCGCGACCACCAACTATCCAGGCGTGAGCATCGGGAATGTCTTCTGGAAAAACTCTAAAGAACCTATAACCCTCATGTCCAGGCAGGGGTCTGGATGGGGTCCGCTCCTTTACACGAAGGCAATCTAGAACATCAGGACAAAGCTTTTTAAGTGAATAAATATTTTAGTTATTTAATATACAAATCATACAAAAGAGGGGTGTCAAACATTCTAATTGAAAACATGAACGTAAAAGAAATATGTTTTTCGTTCAATTTGACTGTAATACTGTACACACACGAAAGAAGAACGAAATCTAAGATGAATCAAAAAACAGGCCTCAAACAGGTCTCGAATTACTGATCATTGCCGTGAACTAAGACTGTCTTTGTTTTTGAGTTGATTTGAGATTTCATACCGAGACAGTAGATAAACTGTCAATGACAGTTGTGAATTAGTGTCATAATATAAAGCCGTGTTCATCTTTATGGTAAGATAAGCCTCGCAATGTAAACTAAATTTATATCACCTGCAAGTGAGAAGTGAAATTCGACTTCTCTTAATGAAAAAACAGTAATTCGTCATGGCTGCCAATAAAAACGTAAACTATCAGACATTTTTGGCCTCCTAGCCTCACCTAATCTCTCTCTACTTTCAGACCACCAACACAAAATTTTTTCAAATATGTTACTTCTTCGCTGTATATCAATTAATTATTGCTCTTGGCAAACAATATTTGCGACTTTACAACTTTTCTTAAATATCTACTTCATTTAACTTTTTATAACTGCCATATGAGAATTGGTTTTATTTAACGCTTACTTTACGTTTTATTATGTAATTTGTATACATAATGCGTCATCAAGGTACATTCACGTTTAGACAATTTACTGCTAATAAAATTTATCACTACCATTTGCCATATTTTTTTAGCATGAAAATTTATAGCTTTTCGCAAATTTTTTTAACAAGTATGTATATGAACTTTATGGGACCAATAACATACTATAATGTTAGCAAACATTTTTGCTCACCTCAGGCACCTTTCCCCTACATCGATTAAAAAAACGATAACCTTGGGCTCTTTTTTTTTTACAATTGAAGCGTTGAGGGCCAAAAGGCCGAAGTGCCAAAGCGAATTTTCACAGAAGAAACACAAAACTGTCTAACTTTAACGCATTTAATTTAAGAAAAAAGTACTTTCGAGCTATGACTTAGCTCTACTGAACCATACAAGGAACATTCTAAAAGAAGCAATCATCCCCGAGAAATCTTTTGTCAAAGTAATAGCGTGTTCCAAGAAACGCCGATTTTGACTGAGAAAAAGTTGCGTAACTTGTTTACTTTGTACTTAAAAAAAAGTACTTTCGAGCTACTACTCACTCTTATTGAATCGCGAAAGGAACATTCTGAATGAAACGACCACTTCAAAGGAATACCCTTGTCAAAGATACGGCGTGACCCCAAAAACAAAAACATTGACACACGAAGAGTTACATAATTTTTTAATCTCTTAATTTAAAAAAAAACAAGAAGGCACTTTTGAGCTATTACTAAGCTCTATTAAATCGTGGAAAGAACAAGCGAAAAGAAGGAATCATTTAAAAAAAAATTACCAAACATGGATTTTCACCCACTTCTAAATAGAACTAGAACATAATATTTTACAGAGACATGAGTTAGGTTTAACTAATTACTTTAAGCCAATAAGACAAATTTCAAAATTTGGTACTTACGCCTTTTTGCCTGGAGATCCTGCAATTATTTTATTCTCTTTATATGATGCAAGTGACTCTTAAAAGTATATATCATTCATAACAGAATTTCAAGAAAACGTGTTTTGTTAATGGCCAGAGAAGTATTTTTGGCAATTTTTTTATAAACCTTGAAATAGTGCACTATATTCGTTTGATATGGTTGACAGTATTCGGAGTATTTGCGAAATTATGCCATATCTAGAATTTTCCTTCCATTGTTCTTAACTTTTTTGTAAATATTATCATAAATGCTCAAAATTATTGTTTTCGGATTTGAGTGAGGGATAATAGTAGGACATATACTGAATCTATTTGTACTATACTAATGTCCCTAAAACAACGGGAACTAGATATATTTCATGGTGAATGAAAAAATATAACATGTGCGCTTATGGTACCCGACAACTTTAGATGCGTTTTTCTCGAAAAGCGGTTTTTTGAAGTTCCAACTTCAAAAATGTCTCGGTTACTGGTTTTGTAACCTAAATAGTTCATCTTGGGCTTAAAATGCGCAGAATTTATCCGGACTTTCACAATGAGACAAATCATGAATTGATTTTAAAAGTCTTCACAGCTTTAAATTTTCATCCGATTGGAAAGTTTATTATTGAAAATTCAAGAAAATGAAATTTACAATAGATTCCGCAAGACAAATGTAGTGTTTTATTATTATTCAATTATATTTTTTAAGCAAAGTTCTTTGTCAAAGGAATGTAATTGAGTCAATAAACGTTGTTCATAAGCAGATTGTCGAGCAGAACTCTCATTGGTTCAAATGAACATTTAGTCAATTTGGTCAATTTAGTCAATTTAGTCAAATTTCGGTTCAACAGTGCTGCTATGAATCCTATAGTTTAATCATTTGAATCAATAGAAGATCTGTTTATAAATAAGGTTTATTGTTTCAGTAGCATTTTTTATTGATTAAATAATTTTTATGGGATTCAATAATGTGGGCTTAAATCAATGCAGTGATATTTGAAGCTTACAAAAAATCAATAAATTAATTTTCTTCTTTGTTTTAAAAAAATTGGGTAAATAAACTTGCGTATCTTAGGTGTTATACGGCAGAAATTTTTAAGCTGAAACACATTTAGAAACCAAATGTAAAATGGGTTAGAACTTTTTTAAATGAACACAGAATTATGTATTTTATAATAATTTGAATATATGTAAGCATTTGTTAAACTAATGAGAATGATTTAGAAAATTTTAAATTTTGTTTAAAAATAGATTCAATCTTACAAATGATTATAAAACTCATACGATTGAGAAAAATGTCCTCATTTCATGTATAATCATTTATTCATATCTTTTTTTAAAATGAATAACAAACGCCTAGACTCCGATAAAAAAATTCCATGATCGGTTTTCGGATCCCCTCACTAGATAAAAATATGTTAATAAAGACCTTATTATGCCGAATTACGTTTATGCATTTTTCATCACTTTTCGTTATTATTTATTAAATCAAGTGAAGGTATACAAATTCGGTGAATTCACTTGATATACTTTTTTTCCAAACCTAATAATCGGATTTAAGATCATGCTATAGGGTACGAATGTGACACCAAGGTGCAGAATTTTATTTAAAAATATTAATTATTATTGTTATGGGTGATTGCCAAAAAGTGGATCACTTTAAGTCCGGGTAAATTTTCACTTTTTCTTTGAGGAATAATTTTCTTCTAAAATTATCTCAATAAAGTGCTCATGTCAAAGCACAATTTAGTGAGGTTTGAAAATCTTAGACAACTTCTTCTTTAGAATTGAGGCTTTTAAAAATCCCTTCAAAGTCCGCCCCACGAGTTTTTTGTCTAGTCACGCTGCATTACTATTTTAGGATAAGACTCGAAGATAACTATTCATTTTTTTCTTATGATACCATAGAATTGTATTTTCGAGAACAAGTAAATTTCAAAGGATTTTGTACATATATAATAAATATTATAAATGATATTAATATAATAAATATATATTTTTTTGTTACTCATAACTTTGTCGTAAAATTTTTTTCGTCAAATCGGTAAAATGCGTGTTGTCTGATTTCTTTTGTCCATGTAATTTATAACTTATTCAATTTCGATATATCCATTCGCTTCCTAATTATAGTTCATGTAATGGCATTAAGGAATCATCAATGAGTGTTACATGTTTTAAATTTTGAACTTAAATATAATGATAGAAATCTTCTAGAGAATAGGATTTTTATCCTTACCACTTATTTATTTTCATTTTTAGAATGATTATTTTTTAAACAAACCGTTTTCGTAAAATGTGCTAATAATTTGTATTTTTTGTGCCATTTTCTATGCTCTCAAAATATTGATAGTAATTTTTTTGATTAATGATATTAAATTCTTCACGTAAGAATGCAAAAATTTCTGTAAGTTTGGAATAATAAAAACCAAATTTTATGCCAATTATAACTGTCAATCAATTAAAAAATTGTATTGCCTCAAACTTACTTATACAACCTATACTATCAAGTAAAGATTTTTTATTGAAATTTATTTCTATGACTTTTTTTAGTCTTTAAAATATTGAAAATATCTAAATTATTGTTATGTAATTTTTCAATGATGATTTATAATATGTATTTCTTTAATCGCAATTAAAATCTTTTTGAGCTGTACAGTTTTGAGTAAGAAGTTTCCGAGATTTAAGAATACATTATATAATGAATACATTATATTATGTAAAATAGAATAATCAAATTGTAAAAGATTTACTGCATTTTGTTTAATTTTTGATGAAATATTCAAAGTTTCAGCAATCCAAGCAGCGCAAAATATTCTGGATATTCTGGATGTTCGGTGTTATTTGTTCTTCATGTACGAATTAAAAAATTATCTTGATGATTTACGATTGGCCTTATAAAAAAATGTTTCATGGCAATCTTATTTGACTTCTCAAAAGCACAAGTTCTACTCCTTCGAATATTTTCTTATCTCGCGTCGTTTGGCTCAAAAATTAAAATTAAATTAAATTAAATTAAAATTAAAATATTCCAATATTATTTTCCATACTTAAAAAACAAAATATGCCTCCTACCAAGAAATTTTCAGAAGAAAGCTTATAGGTCTTTGTAAAAGCAATAGTTTTGATATTCCAATTTTTTTTTAAATATCTCGCGTTATTTGTCTCAAAATTTGAATTTTCGATTTTTCAAAAAAATTGAAAAATTTGCTATGACAATCTTGAAGGGCTTTCAGAAAGCAACTTTTTTCTTTGACTTTTTTTTCATATCGTGCATTGTTTGGCTTCAAATTTTCATTTTCGTTTTTTCTTTTGAATTATGTGAATGCTATAAATCTCATAATTTTCTTTATCGGAAAAGATCATAAGAATGAATAGTTCGACTGTCTGAGTACTACAGATAGCCGTACATATAACTTTGAAATCTTGAAAAAAATGTTTTCAAAAATTTTGAAAATGCTCTAACTTTTTAATTTTTTATCCAAAATGGCTGGCTAACTATCTTGACCTTCAATTCTCGACACTAAAAGAGTTTACCAAAGGCTAATCCAATAAATTAATTCTGTCAAAAGTTATCGTGTTCACAGACAGACATACATACAGGCAGACACATTCGTAAAAACCTGTTTTTCGGGTTCAAAGGGTCTCAAAACAAGTACCAACTTTTCTTAAAAATGTTTTAAATTACAAATAGGGACAAAAGTACTAGAAGAGTTGCGCTTTATTTTCTTCGAAATACTTACAATTACTGATGGAATTTATGTCTGAAAAAGTACTGCAGAAATAGGAGTAAAGTACCAAAAAACTTCAAAATATGCCCATTTTCCAGACATTACTTAGAACTCATAAGATTTTCAAACAAAAAATTAAGTGAGACTTTTCCGGCATGACTTTCTACCGACGAAATCCTACAAAATTTTTGTTTTTTGCTTTGAGCAGGACATTCTCAGGACTAAAGTACCAGAAAAGTTAAAAATATTTCCCCTTAAACCACAATTTTTCTAGAACAAAAGTACCGGAAACGTCCCAACTAAGTATGTTGATGAAAATTTTACAAGTCCTAAATAGTTTATGGAAAACGAAACATATTCTGAACTTTTTTGATACTTTAGTCCTATTTCAGCAGTACTTTTTAGAGACATAAATCCCTTCAGTACTTATAAGAATTTTGAAGAACTCAAAATGGAAATTTTTATCGGGACAATAGTACAAAAAGGTTCCATTTTATTTTTTTTCGAAATTTTTACAAGTGCTGATGGTATATGTGTCCCAAAGAAGTAAAACTGGAATAGGACTAAAGCACAAAAAAATCAAAATATGTTCCGTTTCCCATAAACCATTTAGGAATTGTGAAATTTAAATAGAAGTGGGACTTTTCTGGTACTTCAGTCCTGAAGAAGTCCTCGTGAAACGGGACATATATTAAACTTTTTTGAGATTTTATTCCTCTTTCAGCAGTATTTTTTTGGGACCCAAATCCCACCAGCACTTGAGAAATTACAAAAAATTAAAATGGAATTTTTCTAGTACTCTTGTCCCATGAATTAGTTAGGACTTGTGAAATTTTCGATAACAAAATTAGGTGTGTCATTTTCGGTACTTTCATTCTGAAAAAATTGTCGTGGAACGGGACACATTTTGAACTTTTTTTATACTTTAGTCCTATTTCAGCAGTACTTTTTTGGGACATAAATCTCATCAGCACTCGTAAAAATTACGAAAAAAAATTGAGTGGAACTTTTCTAGCATTTTCGTCCTGTAAATTAGTTAGAACTTGTAAAATTTTCAACAAAAGGATTAGGTGAAACTTTTCCGGTACTTTTTGCCTGAGAAATTTGTGGTAAAACGGGACATGTTTTGAACTTTTTTGGTACCGTAGTCCGAAAAACGTCCTGCTCAAAGCAATAAACAAAAATTAAGTGGGATTTCTCCAGTAGAAAGTCCTGCCGGAAAAGTCCCACTTAATTTTTTGTCTGGGAATTTTTCAAGTACTAAGCAATGTATGCGAAACAGGATATATTTTGTAGTCTTTTGGTACTTTAGTTCTGCGTCAGTAGTACTTCTTTGGGACATAAATCCCATCAGCACTTGCGAAAATTAAAGAAAAAATGAAATGGAAGATTTCTAGTACGCTTGCGCCTACTTGGACTGTTGAAAATTTTCAAGATTGTGCTTTGACATATTTTTTTAGGGCTCAAAAAAAAGGGACGAGTTCGTTAACCAGCCATTTTTGACCAATGGTTCTGGTTTTATCCATCGAAAATGTATTTAAAACAATAAAAAATACCACATCTCAAAAAGATCTACAAATTTGCTCTCCACTGTTTTTTTCATGGGATGCATAGTTTTTCATAAGATGGGTAGTCTCCGTTTTGATCGTGAAAAAATGCCATTAAAAAATAAAATATTCAAATTTATAAGAAAACGGCACAAGATACAATAAAGTGTTTGACGGCATTTTAAAATTATTATTAAGTTCGACATGCATTCTACTTTTTTATGAGCCCTTTCATGCACCAAAAACAGAATACAAAAAGGCTCATAAATCAAGAATAGACTTCCAACTACCTCCTTCCCGGCTTATTAGAGACAAATTTATAACAATTCCAATTTAAAATTAAAAAAGAAATAATAAATGCATTTATCTAATTTGTAAAGTAATAAAGATAATTAATCAGGAAATTCAAGTTTAATATAAAATTGATATAACATCAATTTATTATAATAGATTTCAAATTAATATATGAAATTTCGCGTTTTGCACATACTTTAATCGAATGCGAAGCGCGAGACACGTGATGAGAATATATTCGTTAGAGTCGACGGAGCTTTAGCAGAAGAGAATTTACTATGATCAAACTACAATTGTCAACGACTCAACTTTTATTTTTGAAATATTTCTGCACAAATATGGGTAAAATACATAGACCGAGCTCGTAGCGCGAGGTAAATACATTATCGAGCGCGATGCGCGTGATCCGACGTTCGAAAACGCGAAATGAGTAAATTTATTTGCAAAAATTGTTTATAACCGTTTATAATGAAGAGAGTTGTTGTCATTAAGCTTAGGTTCTGATTAAATGTTAATTTTACATAACCTATTGATGAAATCTATATATAAATGCATTCAGACACCGAAAATGCAGCAAATGCAAGTTTTGTCCATTAATTAGTTTATAACAATTAAAGAAACGAAGGAAACTGATCTCTGATAAAAATTTCGATCCATCAAGAGTAAATTTACTTATTCTATTTGTTTTTGGGGAAATTTCAATAATTAGAGCAAAGTAGGTAGTACAAATATAAAAAATTGAAGCCTGCTCTACAACAGTGCATTATGCTGTTTTTCGGTTACCACTTGAGACTCAATGAATATATAATATATATAATATAATCTTAAATATTTACCAAAAGAATCAGCGAAAACCGCTAAAATGAAGATCAGACTACCAACGACTTTCATTTTTCCCAGCTGAAGAAATCGTTTGCACAGGGAAATCTGTGATCCTAGTAACTAATGAATATTCGACAGCTTACTGCTGTCAGAAGTATTAGTCACTATCTTATTGGTCCTTCAAAATTATATAAATTGGAGGGGAGAAGCTAATTTTTTTAAGGTGTTTGTATTTCATTATAAGCACCAGTTATATTTGCTTCGAATGACGCATAAAGTTGACAAATGGACATAAATTACTGTGCGAACTTGTCAAAATATTCGGTACAAAATTATGTGTATGTCTTTTAGACACATACATTAATGAACCTATTTGCACAGAAGCTATTTTCGCTACGATAGCAGAAACTGCTACGTCGCAAAAACTGTGACTGTTGTTGAAAGGGGGGGGGGGGAGATATTAATTGTATGATTTTTAATGTTTGAAAATCTTTTTATACTACAGCAATATAAATTTAATAAATTTATTTCTTAAGTATCCAAAAAAGTAAAAGTGCTATCAAAATCCAAGGTGTATTACCAATGTCAAGTCAGGGCTAATTCGTGAGTTCACGTATTCAAATATACTGTATGCTCCACTAAAATTATATTTGAATCAGCAGGGCGAGAAAGAAAGCACAAGTATTTCTTATATTTATTGTATTCAGTGGTATATTTGTCTTATTTTAAAATGTAATTTATTATCTAAAGTTGGATTAAAATATTGAAAGCAGGTGATGAACTATTAGACACTACTACTACATAGAGAAACATAATGCGGAACTACCGTCTGCTGACAAATTTTTAATAGAAGCGCTCTCAATTGCTTGGAATTTTAGCCAAGGGAGAGGAAAACTGTATAGAACCTTATTCCGAGCGCTAAACAGTAGTTAATTGCAATAAAAAACATAATTAAGCGAGAATAACGAACGGTCGTACATCTGAGTGTTAATCGCATACCACCATGCTTAATGTCCGAGACGTTAAGCTATTACTCTTTTTTAATTTTCAGTTAGTTGTTTCTGCCTCTAAGTCTATTTAGGAGGTTTCTGGAATGATTCTGAATAGCCTGTTCGATAAAATGAAAAGTTTGAGATGGATCTTCATTTTGATACCTCAATATATATGTCTTTCCACTTCTTATGCTTTTCATGATTTTATTGCCTCTAGAATCAAATATTGGACGAAAGATGGCCTGATGTATCCAACCGACGATATAATTATCCTTTGCCACTACAGCTACCGGTTCTTCGATTTGAATTGCGCGACCACCAACTATCCAGGTGTGAACATCAGGAATGTCTCTTGGAAGGACTGTAAAGAACCTATAACCATCATGTCCAGGCAGGGGTCCAGATGGGTTCCGTTCCTGAATACCGAGGCAATCTAAAACATGTGAACAAAGTTTGTTATGTATATAAATCTCTCAGTTGATTAATATATACAAAAGGGGGTTGTTGAACATTCTAATTGAAAAAATGAACGTGAGAGGAATATGTCTTCTGTTCAATTTGACTGTAATACTATATACACACGACAGAAGAACGAAATTCAAGGTGAATAAGAAAACAGGCCTCAAACAGGTCGCAAATTAAGTTTGATTATTGCCCTGAATCAAGAGTGTCTTTGTTTCTGAGTTCATTTGAGATCTAATATCGAGATTTTTGTTTTGTTTAAAAAAATAGGGTGAAAAGCATAGAAGATGCATGATTCCTAAAACGGGCCCCGTTATGGTTAGAATCTATAGATGAAAGCGTAAACTAATTACCTTTAGAGTAGCCGCTGATATAGCCTGCAAAAGCAGAAATTTAAATTTTCCACCAATCAGAGAAAACTTCTCCTAACATCAGCTAATCTCTCTCTGCTTTTAGAACACCAACGCAAAATTCTTGAAAACATGTTACTTCTTCACTGTATATCAAATAATTATTGTTTTCAGGTAAACAATTTTGTGATTTTACAACTTTTTATAAACGTCTACTTTATTTTACTTTTTATAACACTCATTTCATGATTTGCTTTATTTAACGCTTACTTTACGTTTTATTATTGACTTGCATGTATCATGCGTTGTCAAGGTACATTCATGGTTAAACAATTTACTGCGAATAAAATTTATCACCACTATTTGACATATTTTTTCCAGCATCAAAAGCTATTCGCTTTCGAACAATTTCCGAACACATTTGTATATGACTTTTGTGAAACAAATAACAAAATATAATGTTAGCAACCATTTTCAGTTCTGAAATTACTTGATATCGAAAATTTTCGGAAAATAAAAAAGGGGGCCCAGCTTAGGCATCTTTCCCCCACATTGATTATGAAAAAGATAGACTTGGGTTCTTTTTTTTACAATCGAAGCGCTGCCGGGCAAAAGGGCATAAGTAGTATCGAGGTGTTACTTAGCTCTATCGAACCATGTAAGAAACATCCTAAAAGAAGCAACCATCTCTATCGAAGTCTGTCGATGGCCTAGACTGATTACCGAAAAGCTTTCGATTCAACCTCCTATGGACTTATAATCTGTCTCTAGGAAAGCTTGAAGGTTCATCCGCGTATAAAGAGACGCATACAGAGATTGATGCCCTTTTGAAAAACCAGATTTTTCTATCTCATCTGGAAAACATCAAATGACAACTAACAGCGTCACCTTCCAGAGGAACGTCTTTCAGAGCGACACCATGAGCCCACTCACTATGAAAATCTCATAGGTATCTCTGCGGCTAGACTAAAAATCACGAGCATAATGTCACTCATACATTTTATATGAATGACTTTAAGATCTATGTTTCTAGAAAACAGCATCCCAAGGATGCTTTTAAGATCATCGAGGGATACACGCAATAAATTTGTACGGATTTTGGATTAAACAAGTGTGCCAAGATTCATTTAAACCGAGGACGACTTGCTAGCATTTCCGACGAGTGTAAGCGCTGGAGATACCTACACGGAGAAACTCAAACACCAATGGTTGGTGTTTGCTGGAAAAAAAATCGCGAAACACCACTGTACGCTGCGTACGCCCGAATCATTGGTGTTCACGC
>JAUMHM010090710.1:0-26870 GCA_032362435.1 Melikaiella ostensackeni
AATTATTCATATTTAAATCTGGTAAACTATATCGTTTGATTCTTGTAAGCAAAATTGTTACAGAAGAGGTGAAAGACTAAACAAAAGGCATCAAATAAACAACTATCAATATTAGTCCACTTTCTATTTATTTCCACTTCTCATCTGATCGTATGCGCGCACGCTTATACAAGATGGCCTGTATCAAAATCCATCTTTTAATACATCGGTCGGGTAGCTAATTTTGGTCCTCACACTTCGTGCTCGGTTTAGTTTACAGGGTGATAAATACATGCAAAGAAGATTATTATTATACTACCGGGGATCAAGAAAATTATATGGTAAGGGTAAGCAAGAAATGTGTAGAAGAAGGGATAAGTTTAAGAACAATCTAGAAGTCATTGCGTGTTCGTCTAAGAGAGTCATTCTTAGAATTTTTTTCATGTATATATTAAACATCCAGGACGACATAACGCAGCCTTGCCTAACGCCCTGCTTCATATCAAGCCAATCGCTCAGTCATCGATTAGCTCTGACACTCGCTTAACTTCCATTACATATTGCCTTCATTTATTTTAGAAGCTAACCATTCACTCCATACTCTTACGGGACTTCAAAATATTTAGATCTACTCACCTCATCCAAAGATCTCTAGAAATTAACAAATGCTCAGAAAACTTTTTTGTTTACTCTCAAACTTTTTTCTATGATCTGTCGCAAGCTATATATCCGATCCGCACATAATCTCCCTGGCATAAATCCACTTTGGACTTTCCAGATTCTTTCTTTAGTTATTCCTATGACCTTCCCAATTAGTATTTTAATAAATATTTAGCCAACGGTACGGCTTTTTTCCACCAGCAGCCCTACCATTCTTTAGTTTTCTCATTACGGATATAATGTTGCGGGTATCGATTCTTCATTCGCCACCTACAATGGAAATTTCTTACGTGCCCTTTTCTGTATCATGGTTGTTATACTCCATAGCTTGACCACCATATAATCGCTTGAAAAAATCACTAATACAGTCTTTCAAATTGTCCGAATCACATACAATTTCACTATCAGCATTCTTAATTCAGTGCTAGTAATTTTTTTCCTAATCTTCTTAACCCATTGTTGAAAATTTGCTATTTCATTGAAAATTAGTCTTCTTCGATTTGAAATTTAACTATTTGGTTTAAAATAAACTTTTTTTTGAAAATTCTTATTTTTGAGCTGAAAATTTAACCGTTTTGTAGGCAATTGAACAATTTGGTTGAATTTTTTCTTCTTTCTTGACTCGAAATTCATTCTTGGTTAAAAATTAAACATTTTTGTTGAAAATTCGTCTATTTTGTTTAGAAACTCATCTCTGTCCATAGAACTTATACTTTTCTCCTTTTTTCTTCTTTGACTCAAAATTCTATTTTGGTTGAAAATTTAACTAACTGGTTGAAAATTCGTCTTCTTGGGGTTGAAATTCAACTGTTTGATTAAACACTAACATTTTTTTGGAAAATTTTTATCTCTAGGTTAAAAATTTTACTGTATCCAGAAAATTCAATAACTTTCTTGATTTTCACATGCTCATCAGAGAATGTATTAGATTTGTGTTAAATTTGACATCCGCCCCCTCCCCCCCCCGTTTTTGTCAAATGTCCACGTTTTGAGACCCCCTGAACTCGAAAAACATGTTTTTACGAATGTGTCTGTCTGTTGCTGCGGGTGGGTGTGTGTGTGGGTGTGTCTGTAGATTTTTAGTTTGTAAGCACGATAACTTTCGGAACAACTGACCGATTGAATTGGCCTTTAGCACACTATTTGAGTTTCCTAAAATGAGGTTCAAGTTCGTTAGCCGGCCTTTTGGCCAAAAATTCAAAAAATTAGAGCAGTCTTAAAATTTTTGGGACCATTTTTTTTCAAATTTACAAATTCTATGTACGGATATTCGTAGTACTCAGAAAGTCGAATAATTTATCCTTATGACTTTTTTCGCCAAAAAAAATTGTGAGAGTTATAGCATTTACAAAATTCAAAAAAAGAAACGAAAATAAAAATTTCAAGCCAAACAATGAACGATATGAAAGTCAAGACAAGAAAAACGTTTTTTTTCGAGAGCCCTACAAGATTGTCATAACAACTTTTTGAATTGTCTCGAAAAATCGATAATTCCAATTTTGAGCTAAATAACGCGGAATACGAAAGAAAGTTGAGATATCAAAATCGTTGCTATTACGATGACCTGTAAACTTGCCTCCAAAAATTTTCTGGTAGGAGGCATAGTTTGTATTTCAAGTATAGAAAATAGTATTGGAATATTTTTATTCTTATTTTTGAGCCAAACGACGCGAGAAAAGAAAAAACTAGTCAAAAAAGTAGAATTTGTGATTGTAAACAGTCAAAGGAAATTGCTGTTAAAAATTTTTTCATAGAAACAATCGTAAATCAAGATCATTTTCAATCGTCTTTTTAACTATTTATTTGTATATATTATACGGTGAGTGCAGAAAATCGAGCCCAAGGCGCGAATTTTATGATGAGTATGTATTCCTTAAGGCCGATATAGCCTTAAGTAAATAAATTCCCTTTCTCATTAGAAACCAAGAACAAATTCAGTAATTTATTCATAAAGAACATATAACACCGAGCACGAAGCGCGACGACCGAATCGCGCGCCCTAGGTGCGCTCAAAAGTGCAATTGAAGATGATGAGAATGTGCCCGCGAAGCGGGCATATTTTTTCTTTCTTTTTGATTCAGAAATCTTTCTTGGTTAAAATTTGAACCATTTTGTTGATAATTCGTCTCCTTGGGTTGAAAATTCAATTATTTTATTGAAAATTATCCTATCTGTTGGAAATTAATATTTTTTAGTTGAAGATTCGATTTTTTCCGTGGAAAATTGAACAATTTCATTGACTCTTCTTTCTTCTTTGACTCGAAATTCCTTCTTGGTAAAAAATTGAACACCCTCGTCTATTTGGTTCGAAAATTCATCTCTTCTTGTAGAAATTCACTTTTTTTGGTGAAAAATCACAACTGTCTAGTTGAAACAACAACAACTGCGACAACTTGTAGTTGTCCTGGCATGGAGACAGTTTGGTTTTTTCGCCTTATTGTACATAGTTCTAGTCTTTCTACGAAGCCTCTCTGAGCAGCTGCTCCACCATTTAGTCCCTTTTTTAGATTTGATTTTACTTATAGGACAATAGTTTTCATATGATGTGATCAAATTACTTCACAGAAACTTCGAGGCGTGCTCTCACTGATCTCTGGTACCGAAGGGCCTTATTCTCTTGCTCATTCTGAATGAGAGCTTCAATTTCTATAGAAGGTAGGGCCCAGGCAGCGTCGCCCGCGAAGTAAGCTGAAGCGATGAATATCACTAATCATTCCCCGCTCGCACTCCTCAGCCTCACCCTAATAACAGTGAGGTCCCTGGATCAGAGCATGGGTACCAAGATTGCATCCATATCCTTGGCGGCTATGCATGCTCTTGTTGCTTTTTCGCATGGCCCTTTATATATTATACTCACTCTCCTAAGCTACTAATCCATTGCCTGTACAACCAGGATTCTTTGATTAGGACTACATCCATCTGCACCACCGCCATACACCTTGATAGAGCCACCGAGGCCCCTTTGCTGTGGTGCCAATCTATCTGCATTATTCAGATTTCCGCCTCAGCCATTAGTCGACAAATTCAGTGCATCTCTGGATGCTACTAGACCTCTTGCTGAGCTCCCTGATAGGGTCTGTAATCTAGAGCCGTGAAGGCCCTGATTGCATTTTCAGGAAGACTTACAGCCGGAATAGTCCATCCCCGTCGGTTCGGTACCCTGCCTATTGAAGTATATTCCCCAAGACTCTGTTTTGTGGGATGGGGTTTTGGAATCTTGGGCCCACAGAATGAACGTGAGATATTCGGGGGTACTAAGGGAACCTTAGATTCAGATGGTTTTGCGTTATTTGAGACCTGGTTGTTGTAAGTCTTGGTTGCTCATTGAGAACCACGATTCCCAGGCGTTCTGTTCCTAGGTATCAGTACAAATAGCTATCAATTGTGTTGCTAAGCATTTAAATTTATTTGGCGGCGTATTTTATTTTCACCTGGAGCGTATCAGCTGCAGCGTTCCAATTCGCTTTTAGGATAAAAAAGTTCGGGATTTTTCTGCATGCGTGCTGGCGGGAAAGTATGTTTCATAACGTTTCTGGGAACCCGTACAGATCCTTCTCTCAACAGAGAGCCCGGTCATCTTTTTTTTTCAACCAAGGAGATTTGGTTTTTGTCATCATTCAAATTTCATCACTCGGGGTGGAGGGGCCCCTTTGAAGTCGTCATCCTTTGGCGGTGGGTTAGATGAAGACCTCGAGATGGAGTTGTTTGAAAGAATGGTGTTTATTTTTATTTTTTACCATACATGATAGACCCACGAGTAGCTAGGGAAATAATGAACACCGCCTGCAGAGCCCCGATTTCAGGCGGAGCGTCTTAATACTGAGGGATTCGACCTGGTGTCCCAAAGTCTCCGTTTTGCCACCAGCTTTGAGAACCCGTCGTATCCGCCTCGAATGAGGGAGGACTCGCGTCCTTGATATTTCAAGGGGCTTTGCTCAATTTTTTAATTTTTTTTTTTTCAAATTCAAGAAACAAAGCTTTATTTTCAAAAGTCCACAAGATATAGCCTTCAGATGTCAGTTTCTAGTTTAAGAAATAATTTTATTTTGATTTTTTAAAAATATCTCCTTTCATATACATTTTGGGTGACAGTTGTCTATATATGGATTAAAGTAGACAACAAACCCTAAAACTAGCATTAACAATTTTTAGTTATGGCGTTCAAAATAAAACACTTTTCTTGAACATCAAGCTTTTTTTTTGAAATATCTTTTTTTTTGTTGAATCTCGTGTTAAAATGTGAAATTCTTTTGTTGAAGAAATATTCTCAAATATATAAAATGAAAAAATGTTGAAGGTTTCTTGAAGAGGTCATAACCATAATGAGTATTGAAAGTGACACATTCGTAAAGAATCAAAATTTAATAGAATGAAGAAAAATATTACACGAATATGATGTATTTCATATTTTAAGTAGGGGTGCGCAAAAAGCTCAAAGCCCCATATCGACCGAAGGGAGTCGAGTAGTTACAAAAGCTTGAAGAATTTCGGAATCTCAAAGAGGTTCAGGTACCCGAAAATTTCGGGATCCTGACTGGAATATGGCAGAAAAATGTATTTTTTTGCAAATTCGTCCACAAACTCAACAGAATCCCGATATGTCTGGTATTTTTGCCATTTGTACACAATTGTTTGAGCAATCTCCATTGGTTCAAACATTTGTTTTAGACAAACTATCAAAAATTTACGCCTTCTTTATATAGCATAAACTAATTTTTATTTTTTATTGCTAACTCATAATTTTTTTAACATTTTTCATTCAAATTAACTGAACAAAATTCAGGGAATTCATGAGAATTGAAGGAATTCGAGGAATTCAAAGAAATCAAGATGTTTCGAGAATTTAAGGAATTCGGAGAAATCATAGAATTTAAGAAATTCGGGAATATAGGAAATTCAGAAAAATTAGAAAAATCGGAGAATTCATGCACGGAATTCAGGCAACTCACGGTATTTGGGAAACTCACGAAATTCTGAGAATTCAGGGAATTCCGAGAATTCAACGATTTCAGAAAATTCAGGGAATTTAGAGGATTCATGAAATTTAGAGAATTTTCAGAAATCAGAGAATTTGGGGAATTCACAGAAATGAGGGGAATTTTGAAGATTTCAAGGAAGCTGAAAGAGTTTATCTGATAAAGTTTTATGGTATTCGAAGCAATTCCAAGAGAAGTTTTTTGACATGGAGGTGTCGATTTAGTTAATCTTTTGCAGTAATTTCCGATTCAAAGTAAATAGTTCAAAGTTTAAAGTTCACTTTCCGATTGAGTGTGAATTTCCGATATTGAGTCCAAAAAATTGTCTAAACAAATGAAAATTATTTGGAAATATGGGGGCAAGTAAGAAAAAGTTTTAACACAAGAGCAATTAATGAAATTTGTTCAACACTTTTCAAAAAACTACACTTGTCTTCATTATTCCATTTACAAGTTTCATCTCAGCAACGGAAAATTGTTTATCTTTGATTTATACCAATAAGCTCGTGTTTCCTAGATAAGGTGTAAATTTTTTTTATGTTGTCGAAAACAAACGTTCAAACAAATAGAAATTGTACAAACAATTATGTATAAGTGGCAAAATTGCCAGACATACCAGAATTCGGTAGAGTATGTTGATGAATTCGCCAAAAACTAAAATTTTCTGCCTTATTCTAGTCAAAGTAACATTTAAACAATAAAAAATGGTTTGAACAATTAACAAAAAATCGTGTCTACTGCAATGATTTCTCATATTGACTAATTTGCTCATCTCGTTATAAGGACACTGATAAGTTGCAATAGAATGTAGTAAGAGTATTGTTTCAACAAAAATCGAATAATGATTGTTTAAACCGTAACGATTGACAATTTGAATTCATTATTATCTCACTCCAATAATAAATTATATAAGAAGTGGAGAATTTGAGAAGAAACAGCAACTCTCAAACATTATTTTAAGAAAATATTGTTATAAATAATAATAAGTTGTTTGAACAAAATTTTTTGTTAATTTCCATTGATAATTACCTCGCATCAACTGAAAAGTTGGAAAATTCGGAAAAAAACCTTGTTTTTTTCGCTCTATTCTGAAAAAAATTGCTGTAAGCAATGATAAATTGTCTAAACAATCACGTTTGATAACTTCAATCATATATTACGTGACCAAGTGCGAAGTGGGCAAAAAGTACAATATTTAAAAAATCGCGACTATCTAGCATTACTCTATGAGAAGATAGTTGCTAACAATTAAAGATTGCTCAAACAATTGTGTTTTACACATTGCATTAATTATGACCTCACTCTCAGTGAAAAGTGGACAAAAGGGAAAAATGTTAGAAAAAATATCAACTTTCTAGCATTACTGAAAGAAAATATTATCAAAAATAATCATAAATTGTTCAACCAATTATACTCATAAACTTGAATTGATTATTACCTCAGTGGGTAAAAAAAAGACAAAAATTCAAAAAAATTCAGAAAAGACCTGCAACTTTCTAGCATTACTATAGGAGAAAATGGTTGTAAACAATAGAAAAACGCTTAAGCGAGTATCACAGCCCCACAAAAAAAAGTTTTCTGAAACCCGAGCTAAACCACCATACCTTTACGATTTTGAGGTCCCTGAATCTGATTTTGTGGCCAGTTTCACCCCGTCAGTTCAGGATCAAGGTCAATTAAAGGTCAAAATAAAGAAAACCATTGGATCGGAGAAAACCTTTGCTCTCAGACGTTTTTGAGGTCGCTGAATCCGAATACAAGGTCAGCTTGATCACATAAGGTCAGGATCAAGGTCAAGTGAAGGACAAAATGAGAAAAAACAATTGAATTGGCGTGAGCCACTACTATAAGATGTTTTTGGGTTCGCTTAATCCGAATCTGGGATCATTTTTACTCCAACGGGTCGGGATGAAGTTCATCTCAAGGTCAAAATAAAGGAAACCATGGCATTGGGGAAAACCTCTACTCTTAGACGTTTTTAGGGTAGCTGAATCTGAATCCAGGGTTAGTTCGACCCCATAATGTCAGAATCAAGGTCATGTCAAGGTTCAGCTCGGGTTTCAGAAAACTTTTTTTGTGGGGCAGTGTTATGATTCTTAGATTTCACTAATTCCTACATCACACTAAGTGAAAATTAGGCATAAAATAAAAAATTTCAGAATAAACTAGAACTTTTGAGCATTATTCAAGGAGAATATTATTGAAATAATAATAAATTGTTTATAAAATAACGTTTTTCAACTTGAAATAATTATTACCTTACTCTAATAACAAAGTGGACAATAATTCGAAAATTTCAGGAAAAGCCTCATAGGCTCATTTTTCAAATATGTATTTCGGTTTTCGATTATCAGAAATTTTGCTTACCCGACCCACCCTGACGTACATATCAATATTTTTATCTTTTCTATTTCTATTTTTTAAATAATATTTGGAAAATGATTTTCTCATAGAAAATTTTTTTTCAGGCGCATAATTCGAAGTTGATGCAAGAACATCAAAAATTTTTTTGTTCGAGACAAATCAATTGACCTATAATATCAATATATTTTATCAAAGAGTAAGGTCATTATGGTAATTTATATTATTTGAAAAATCGATTTCTACAGTGAAATTCTCACCAAACACATAATTCAAAGTTGAAGCGGAAACACAAATATTCATTGGCTTAAGACGAATCAATTGACCTATTATATCGGTACATTTTATTCAAGAGTAAGGGTGTAATGGTCAATTTCATTATTTGAAAAATGGATTTTTATAACAAAAATTTTTGCAGTCAAATAATTTAGACTTAAGGCAAGAATAGAAAAGATCACTTAGTCTGGGCGATCTGCTTGACCTATCATATTAATATATTCTATTAAAAAGTAAGGCAGTTGCAGTCATTTATATTATTTAAAAAATCGATTTTTATAGCAAAAATATTCTCCTTCACGTAATTCAATGTTCGTGTAAGAGTAGAAGAGATTCGTTAAATAAAGACGAATTGATTGACCTATAATATTAATAAATTTGATTGGTGAGTTAGGAAGATGTGGTCAGGTATAATATTTGAAAATATCCGTTTACAGTAAAATTTTTTATATAAATGTATGCGTCCGCATGAAAAAGGCCCTTATGGCAGGTTCTAGCTTAGGAGATATTCGTGTTTCTATAACTCAAAGTCAAAATTATTATTTTTGGATTTGAGTAGGGGATAATACTAGGTTCTATACTGAATCTATTGAATGTTTTTGATCGCGCGCTTATAGCACTAGTCAATTTCAGATCCATTTTCCTCGAAAAGTGGTTTATCGATGTAACAACTTCAAGCATGCCCCGATGACTTGTTTTTTAACCTAAAGGGTTCGTTTTTAGCTTCAAATATTGCGAAATCATCCGGCTATAGTCCCTTATACGGTAACATAAGGGCCCGTTTCATGCGGACGCCAAGAACAGTTTATTAAAATTTAATGTGATATATTTTTTAAATCTTTGATTCAAAAAAGATCGATTGATCTTTAATATTACTACATATTATTAAAGATCAAGGAAGTTATAATCATTTATAATATTTAAAAATTTCGTTTTTTTTCATCATGAATTTTCTAATAAAATAATTCTGATAGAGACTGATAAGAGTTTCTTCTGATAGAGATTTTAATAGTATTCTGATAGCTACCAATTTTTTGTTACCTGTAAATAATTATCGAGGTAATATCTATTTACTCCTAAATTAATGAGTTATATTGTTATTGTGCCAAACTCATTAAATTGATTTTTAATAACCATGTGCATTTATTGAAAGTATTGTAATACAATATTTTTCAGTTGAAATTTCCTTACAGCTTTTCTGTGAAAATTTATTTTTAAAATTATTTTGGAAATACAACATATATTCCAATGAAATTGTTTCCAAAATGCACAACGTGGAGGTTACCAATTTCTTCAAAAGGATCATTCAATAAACAAAGTGTCTGCTGTCTAGGCTTATCGAAAATATTTAGTCGACGCTCACTGAATTTCGGTGAATATAGACGCCATTTCCAGTTTTCCTGAGTTCATCGAAAATATTTTTTCTATGCGCACCGAATTTAGGTTAATCTAAAAACGTCCTTCATTACAATTCTCGATTGCAGAAGTGAATATTTCTTTTGAGAATTTAAAAAATGAATGTTGATTTGAAAGTCGCTTTTTAGAAATTTGTTGTCAAAAAAATGATCTTTTTGGGAAAGGATCTCAACCTGAAACAAAATTATATCAAAATATTCTTATAATAATAATCAGTGCTTTTTGAGCATGAGTATATGGTACTAATCGCTCACAAATCTGGGTGTTTTTTGAACATGAGTCCACTTGCCTCTTACAAATCAGGGTGCTTTTTGAACGTGAGTCCCCTTGCCTCTCACGATTCGGGGTGCTTTTTGAACGTGAGTCCCCTTGCCTCTCACGATTCGGGGTACTTTTTGAACGTGAGTCCCCTTACCTCTCACAAATCGGGGTGCTTATTGAACGAGAGTCCCCTCGCCTCTCACAAATCGAGGTGCTTCTTGAACGTGAGTCACCTTGCCTCTTACAAATCGAGGTGCTTTGTGAACGTGAGTCCCCTTGCGTCTCACGAATCGGAGTGCTTTTTGAATGTGAGCCCCCTTCCCTTTCACAAATCGGGGTACTTTTTGAACGTGAGTCTTCTTGCCTCTCGCAAATCGGGGTTCTTTTTGAACGTGAGTCCCCTTTCCTGTCACAAATCGGGGTGCTTTTTGAACGTGAGTCCCCTTGCTTCTCACAAATCGGGGTCCTTTTTGAACGTGAGTCCCCTATCCTCTCACAAATCGGGGTACTTTTTGAACGTGAGCTCCCTTGCCCTCACAAATTGGGGTGCTTTTTGAACGTGAGTCTCTTTGCCTATTACGAATCGGGGTCCTTATGTGCTGATGCCAAAAATGTCACAGGTTTGGAATCTATTCAAGGGCTACAAAAAAGTCGGCCGTTGAAGGGTTAAAAATGGGCACGATCAACTCACATCTCTTTGATTCGTAGCTACACAAATAAAATAAATTATTTTCGCACTAACAATAAGTATACAATAAGAAATATGTATTTTTATGAGATCTACAAATAAAGTGTAAAACATTTGTGTCTAAGATCGATTTTTTTCACATTAAAAAAAAAAAGTTTCATTAAACTGCAATGAAAATCCTTTCAAGAGTTTTGACCGGGTGTAGCAATTATTTTGAATATATATTCTCTGAAAATTAATCCGTATATTTCTATGTTGAAGAATTCAATTGGGCTTAGTTTAGTAAAACAAATTGTTCGTGTTTTTCTAATAAATAAATTATGTAAGGAAATTGAATATTTTACGCCTATTCAGTATTGTATGATGTAGCTCTTATGGTCAATTAGATTTTCCTGAACTGAAATGAATCTTTTTATTGAAATTAAAATTTAAAAATTATTATTATAAGAAGTAAATCGTTGGCTCAAGAATAAGTATATGATTTTCCATGAATTCTCAACGTTCAACTTTTTTTCGAATGAAATATATAATTCAAATAAATATATGTAAAACATAAATATAAAAATAAATAAACAAATCAGAAAAAAATATTTAAAAATAGAAAATTGAGTCATTATTGAGTCTATGCGTAGTTGGATAATTTAATAATGAAGCCTCATAGAAAAAGTGAATTATAGTTTCTTGTTTTATTATTTAAAAAATGCTGTCTCATAAATTTAGCATTTACGGAATAACTAAAGAATTTTTGGATAAGACTGAAGATGTTGCAAATGCTATTGCATATACAAATTCCGCATGAATTATAGTCAGGTTGTTTTTGTTTCAACTTTTCCACAATAATGTTGTCCTTTTTCAAATTTGGATATCGTTTAAATATATAATTTTCCACTAGTGCGTTTAATGTTCTGTAAGTAAGTGTGTCTCAGTGAAGGCTGTCATATATATGTAAAATTTTCCCATCAAAATAAATACAACGCCAATGAGCACTTTCCTGTAAGCCACCAATAATTTGGATATCTTTATTAGCAACTGCTTCAATCCTGTCAATGTTTTAAATGGATAGAACTGTTATAGGTTTATATTCAGTATTTTTACAAATAATTTTCATTAATTTATCTATTTGTGTATCATATAGTCATTCATTTACGCCTCATATCCGTCCTTCAATGAAATTATCTCATTTCTTAAATAAATGATTCTTTTCAGAAAAATTACTTTCTTCATGATAAGACTAATTATCGTCTACACATATATTTTTACCATAATTATTAATAATAGATGTAATTTTCACATCTGACACATCGGAAGTTTATTACCAAAACGTAATGTAATTTTACAATACATGTTTTGTGCATGGAAATATAAGAAAAATGAAAGTTTCCTGCATATATGGTTTCCATTATATTTTTATTAAAAATGAAAAATCGCTAGTCTTCGCGTTTGATCATACATAAATCAAGAATTGAGTATGACGTATGGGTGAACAATACCCAAAAACGCATTCTGAAGGTGAAAATTTCCTACATGACAATTGTTTTTAGGTAAGGTATGTAACTTATTTAATTTCTTAATGATTTGTCTACTAAAGAAGATTCTTGATACAATCAGCATATTACGCAAAGGGTATTTCACGATATTTTCATTCAAGTTACTTTAGTAATTATTTATAAAGTTTTCAAACTATATTTGAAGGAGAATATATTTGAAAATTACTGTACTTGTATTGTAATTTTACAATGAATTAATCGCAATTTTGCGTTACAATACGGTGCTCGCAATTTCACATTACAATTTGTATTGGGAAGTATTGTGAAGTCACAAACATTTTTAACATTGAATACTTCTCTCATATCCATTATTGTTCAAATAATTTTCTAAAAAAACTTTTGGCTGAAAACAATCAGAATTAGATTCGCCTATAATAATTCTACTTTTGTAACGAAAGCCGTTTATAATTTCGTTCAAATTATCAAGGAACATTTTTCTTGATGTGCTATGTACTTTACAACTGCTTATTATGTAAAAATCATAAACTGCTAAATGAAAAAAATCTACATGATGTTGATATCCTGATTTTTCTGTCGTTTTATGAATATGTTTCATAACAGTTAATTTTATATTTTCTTCAATAAAACAAATTATACCACGGGGTAATTTTAAAGTTTTATGATCAAATCCAAATTCAGTTACAAAACCATCTATTTGAATATTATCTGTTTTTTTTTGTTCTTGTTTCTGAAAAGATTCATATATCTGCTTGTTTATACCTTACATCGCATAATATATGTTTAATATTATTTTTTAATGAGTAGAAATTTTGATAAATTATTTCAATATTACCTTCTTATTCGTTAATATAAGACAACTGTAATTTTTTGTGTGTGTTTAAATCTAATAAGTTTATGATTCAAACTAGTGTCTGTTTTTATGTTCTGTAAAAAAGTTAAGTTTCGAAGAGTGTATAAATGACTTAAACGGCACATTCTACTTAATGTCACGTAAAGCATAGGTCAAGTAACTCTATAATTTTGTCTCAAATCTATACATACTTTATCGTAAGTTTGTCCTTCACTTTTATGAACAGTTATGGCTCCAGCAGGAACTGTTGGAAATTGTTCCCTTACAGTTTTATATCCCATTATTTCATTAACGTTTATTGAAACAAAACTCTTTACGATTGGAACCAAATTTAGGCTACATGCAACGAATTTTACAACCTACCCTTTCGTTATTGAAACCTCACCACAAGATTGATAATTTTTATTGTTTGAAGTTAATGTTACATCTTTGAGAATACCACAAGCCCTGTGAACTAATCCATCCTCAACATCTATATAAATTATCATCATATATTTTATTTCACATCTAAGGATCAATTTATATAGCAAACTCGCACAATGAACTTGACTTTTATTTATAATAATTTTTTCGAGTGTTTAATTTTTTTTTTAATCTGCTTTACCTATAACATGATCTACTGCATGAGAATTGGAACAAACGTGATCACTTTCTTTGATTTTTCCTCGTTGTATATATCAACCAATTTATATTCAGTATACAATTTAATAGCTTCATTTGAAACATCATCATGATTTGTTATTCTGGATGAAATTAAAGATATATCTTTGAAAAAATTTACAATATCAAATCGTTTACAATTGAAAAATTTAAAAAAAAAGCATTAAAAACTGAATATTTTGCATGTAGCTTTCCAATTTTCTATTCAAGAACTAGGCATTCTTAGAAACATTACTTAAATTTATTAAAGTATGATAAATAATGATTTCGAAAAAATTTTTGTATGTATCTACACATTTTATAAAATTTGCGACTATTTTCACTAAGTTTGAAATAAGGACAAAATCTAGGGAAAATATTCGAAGAATCTTTTAACAATTTCAGAATGTATTTTGAAAATTTATCTTTGAAATAAGCCTATGAACTTCAAAAGACGTTAACTCTTTCCGGAGATACTCCAAATCTCAAAAAAAATTGTCAGATTTTGTGGATCAGACGAACTGAAACAAAAGTTCTCTACAATGAACTTCACAGACTCACGATTTGCTGTATGAAGGATGTTTAAGGGTTGCTTAAACATCCTGGGAATTAATTTGCAATACGCGATAAAAACATATCTTTGCATGAAAAATCGTTTAAATGTCTATTCCCCCAATGACATAAATGACCACCACGTCTAAGCCCCCTTGGCATCTTGGAAGGAAGGTAGAACGTATGCCAGTCTTTAAATAAGGACATCTTTAAAATCCTTGGCATAGATTGACTATTCCAATTCACACGGATTTACTACAACTTCCAATATCACTCAGCCCCATGGGTACTCAAAAAGAGATTCTGTGTATAAATACAGCGGATTCTGAAGCATCAGTCAGTCAGACAAGACCACCAGTCGGTCAGTAAACATCATCACCACTCAGCATCTTTTTCTTCTCTTCGATTATCACGACCCTGACTCGTCAAGAAGACCCCCTTTCGGAATCAGTTCAAGCCTGTCCCTCGTCTTCGGTCCTCAATCCAGTGGTCAATCGTCACACCCTCCGACCCTTACTTACGGACCGAGTAGTCAGCCCATCAGCACAGCAGGGCCTCACGTCTTCCAGAATACACGATGTCGACACTTGTGAGGACAAGGAAACACTTGTCACTCTGTTTATTTTCGAGCACTTTGTTCGAGGCCTCACTCAGCGTGAGAATTCCGGAACCTGTCACGCATTCCGGAGGAGTCCTGAATAAGAGGGTGAAAATTTCCCCAGATTTAAATATCCGTGAGTACCCTCTTATTTGAATAACCATTCTAGTTCCAAAATCTCTCTATGAATGACTTGATTGGTAATTAGTCTTCCTTTTTCCAAGGTCGATAAGATGATCAAGGAGAAATAATTTGGGGTTGAGCAACAAATGTCCAGAAGTCCTTTGCAAAAAATATAACGGATCCATAACTTAAACTTTTAGAATTTAAATAATTGTTCATTTCCTTCATGTATTCTATATTTGAATAGAAATATCGATTTAACTTTCGAAATTAGCATTAGTCAATCTATTCCTTGCAAAATTGATAGTTACCCTCATCTCTGTTTTCTAGTTTTTAAAATTAGATTCGAAAACGAGGAATCTCGCGAAATAAATAAATTATCAGGTAAGGTATATTCTCTCGACACGTAACATGTGTCATAAAAATGTGATATAAACCATAAAAATTTGGGTCTATCTAAACACTTTCTTGACAAATTTATTTTTCTCGATAGCATCAACAATGAAAAATGAATATACAGATACAAGATCATAAATTGGAAGTACATCAGTAGCGTTTATAGGTCATTCACAAATAATTTTTAAATTAAAATCCTGGCTATTTTACCCATTTCCATAATTTAATAGATTTTTTGAAATAATACTAGGATAAAGTGATTATATTAAAGTAGTTTTTATCCTGACCGAATACAGATTCGCACACGAGAATTCATAAATTAATGACAAAAGAATTTTGTGAGTGATTATTATGTCTGAACGAATTATTTGTATTAAGTTAATAAATCTGAAAATGATGAATCGAGATGAATATTTTAATTCTCAATGTGCTGAATTGTGCTTAAAAGTCTGTTTGTCTGTGGTAGATTAGATTGATCAAAAAAACACATTATGGTGAAGGAATTATTCAAAGATTTCTTTGAAAAAATGTAGTGATGCACATTCGATTAAAATATTTTACTTTATTCAAAAAAAATTCATCTATCATATAATCTCCTAAAACTACGTTGATATTGAAATTATTTGGAAAAAGCTATTTTCAAACTAGTTCAGGTAGTACTACACAAATGAACGCTATTTCAAATTCGTTTTTATTGACATAAGACACAAATTGACATCATTTTCGTTCTAAAATTTATCTATACTACATAAATATGACTCTAGATCTCTAAAATTGGTATTTTCTAATAATATAATATTTCTCGCTAAGAATGCTGAACTACTGAATGATTCGAGAAGTGAGAATGCCCATGTCTACCGACTAAACTTATATACCCACTTGTTTTTTAAGCAGTTGCTAAAGTATCTTGATTTTTATAATATTAACAATAGAAGTTTTTCTACTTAATACCGCGAAAGATGTTGAAATTTTGCGTTGAGCAAACCCAAATTGAAGGCAAAATTTAAATTTTGTAAAAAGATATTTATAAAAAAAACGTCAAATTTCGATATTTCCAAAAAATTGGAATAACTCCGAAAATAACTAAATTTTCAAAAAGTTTTTGGGCTTTTTTCGACGGTAAGTCTCCATAGTAATCTTCCAAAGAGGTAAGATGTTTTCCCAATTTTTCCCCTCGATTCTGTTATATGGTCAAACTTTATTCAAAAAGTAAAGAAATTCCGAAAATTTGTAAATACTCAATGAAATTAAGAATAAAACGTCAATTATCATCTTTAAATGAACTTTAGTTGTGTTGCTGAAAAATATTATTATTTTGAATTTTTTAAAATCATCTAATGAGTGCGATCATTAGTTAAAATGTTGCGACTTTTTTGCACGAAGTATGACCTTACCGTAGAATCTACGGAAAAAAATCTTAAAATATTCTAATTTTAATTCAGAAAATTACTATGAGGACCTACGTTCAAAATAATCCCAAGAAATTTGAACAGTGTTATTTACATTCGGAGTTATTCAACATTTTTTCAAAACATCGAAATTTGAAGTTTGTTGGCCATATCCTTTTATAAAATTGACATTCCGCCTTAAACTGGGGCTCAATAGACGCAGAATTTTATCACCTTCCATGCTATTACTTAACTCAATAGGACCAAAAATACTATACCTAATCGTTGAAGACTACCCTTTATAGAAGTTTATTTTTAAAATATTATATTTTTCATTTTTCACTGTCCTGTATAGTACTACAACATTTAGATACTGAAATATCCAAAGAATTGCAAGGAAATTTTTAAAATGCAGTTTGATATTTCATCCCTTATAGAGGGTAATTTTTCACGCTTAGGGATAGCATCTTTGTTCTAATAGGGTCAAGTTCTTTTTCCTTGTCGGCGTTATCATCATTTTTGGGCTGACCAAGGTCCCTAGACCGCGGATTGAACTTTTATAATAAATAAAACAAAAATACGCATTTATCTTTTCACTAAATGGAACAAGTTTGCGTGGTGCTTCATCCAAAAAAAATATTGCCGTTTTTTAGTACATCCTAATGTATATCCTTAAGTTAAATTATTCACGTGCAGGTATCATGACATGACGGCGATTTGCTCGTTTGAATCTGTGAAAGAACAGATAACTTCGAAGTTCCTCATTCGACAAGGGTACAGTTATGTTGGCAATGTTGCCATCTATGCGTGCTTTAACTCTTTCATAGTTGACAGGGTTTGTTTGCTCTACTAAGTTAAGAGGAAGGTCTGCTCTTGGAACCATCATAGGAAGCAAAAGGTCAGCAAAGGTTATTCCAATTATGTATTCTTGATGCTCATCTGTTACTACCTGGTTGTGTCCTAGTGGAATTGGGGTAACTCCACCCGCACGTCCAGGAAGTTCGAAATGATGAACGTGAAGTTGAATGGGAGGAGGATGAATTGCGGCCTGTCCTCGGAACCTTCTTAATAGCCCAACTCCTTCTGTGAAAAGAAAGCATAAGTAGGAAATAATTTATTATCATTCATTATTATACCATTAAGCCAAATCCCTTTCGGGGAAAGTATAATTCGTTTGGCTCTAGCCACGATATACTACCAGGGATTAAGGAATTAGTATAATAAGGGTAAGTAAGGAATGTGTAGGAAAAGAGATAGATTTCAGATCAATCTACAAGTTGCGTGATACTCATTCAAACGACACATTCATCCCAGAACACCGCTCCGACACATGCCGCTAATTAAACTCTCTAGCACTAACCCCAGGTGATGAGCTTCACATAGCCGTGCGTCACGGCTTACACATAAACATTAGAGCTGACTAATAAACCCACAGGAAGATTCATATTCTTCACATGCTTGTTAAACGCTTTTCATTCAGTCTGTCAGCATGACCAACCCATCTCAGCAAATTTCTTTCGCTCCTGTCAATCAATGTTAACTTGAGCGTGCAGCTTCTTCTTAGAACCTGCTTTGACGTTATTTTAACCTATAGCCCATATTCAAAACTTTTGACTTCTAGAAAATGAAATATTAGACCCTTCTTTGACTCCATTTCAATCTACAAGCCCTACTTGGAACCTTTAGAAGCTACAGTATTACAACTCGAGAACCTGCTTTGACGCTGTTCAACCTGTCCATCAATGCTGCCCCTGTTTTGAATCTTTTGAGCCTACGGTCTTCGAATTGAACACTCTAACTCGACGCTTTATAATCTCTTTGTTGTAATATGAACACCAAAAATCAATTAACAAATATATGTTACTTAGGTTAAATTAACTCATTGGACATCATAATGACTTCAGTTACACTCGAGGAACAAAGACATTTAGTTTGAAATTCAGCCAAATTGTCACAAGCCAATTATACATCTAAGACTGATTGCCAAAAAGTAGACTATTTCAGAAAATGAGATTTTCGAATACAACAAAATTTCCTAACCGCCTAGAATATTTTTTTAAATCAATGGTAACCCAACAGAATATGAAATTCTATAACTAAGATATCAAGGAATGTTATTTGGAATCAACGTTGTTAAATCGATACGTAACTATACTAAAATCTTCTCAAGTGAAAAATTAACAATTTCAGCCGGCATCATGAGTAGTTTGAATAATTATTTTCGAGTTTTGTTCTAAAGTAGCAAAGCGGCGTGACCCATGTGGGACAGATTTTGAAATGATTCTTGGGATCATTGGCTCCAGAATATTGTACACTACTCTTGATTTTTATCTTTGTCAACTCGATGTAAGTTATACTTGTGAATTTCAAATATTCGAAAAATAGTGTTAATATTATTTAGTAATTTTTTATTTTAAAGTTGTAGGTTGAGACAAGCGCATGACAAGACATTGTGCGTACTTTTATATTTATAATTCCTGAGCAAAATCGTCTAAAATTTTAAAACTTCACCAAATTGTGCTTTTGGATAAAAACTTTTCTAAAATATTTTGGAGGAAATTCATTACGGAAAAAAAGTAGAAAATGACTCGGACTTAGAGTGGTCAACTTTTTGGTAATTGCATTCATTATGAAGCCCAATGAGTTTCTTTGAGCCTTTGCTTACTAAAGCGATAAAAAGTAATATATAGTAGTTGAAACATCCACTTTTGACCTCGTATTCGTGTAAATAATAAATTCATCAGAATCAAATTTGAAAATCTAGCCTCAAGTATTTCTGAAGCTTGTAATGGTGAATATTTAAAAAAACATTTATATTGAACTCTCCCAAAATAGATTCACATATATAACGGCACAAGAAGTTAAAAAAATCGTTAATTAGATTATCGTTTCAGTATTCAGAAGAATTTTCGACTATAAAGTAGTCGACAAGTGCTAATCATTTCCACCGCAGATATTCCAATGTTCCCCTCCAGCTAGTTAGTTAGTCGGTTAAGCGTTCGGTAAATAAACTCGGTGTGCGCGTACGAACTCGAGTTCGATCATTCGCACGTGCGAAGTTTGTCAATGTACTACAGGTTAGCGATAAGATTAGAATATTATGAGCAATGTTTGTATGAAATAATTGCGAATATCCTTGAAATTTATATCGCGAAAATTATTATTTTATTATTTTTGCTGATGAATAACAAAATTGTTACACTTATTCTTTCATATGAGCGCGAGTTTAGGAAACCTGCTTTAACGCTACATGTCCTACATTCAGTAGTTGGAGCATCACCAGATTGTCTAATGTGTTATAAATACAGACACTACTTTCGCGCTACTCGTGGAAAAAGTGAAATTTCCGGGCGTTTTGAGATTCACCACCATTATGTATTGCTTTTATTGCTTTAGGAAGCCAACCATTAACTCAACACTCTTTCAGGACTTCCCAGAGCTTAGTTTTATCTACCTTATCGGAAGATTTTTTCAAATCAACAAATGCACAGAAAACTTCTTTGTTTACTCTCAGACTCTTTTCTATGATCTGTCTTAAGCTGAATATCTGATCCGCACATGATCTCCTGGCATAAATGCATATTGATCTTCCAAGATCCTTTTTTTTAGTCTTTCCATGACTTTACCAAAAATTAGTTTGGTAAATATTATTCTCATATTTTTTTATGGATATCGAATACTCATTATTAATTAGTGCGTTGATTCTTGGCCAGACAAGACCCTCAAATTTGCGCCATATTAGAGTCTATGCGGTCTAGTCTGGGACCAGAACAGCGCCAGAAGATCTTCTCTCCAGAGTTGGCCTGCACACAATTTCATGAAGGAATTGCTCACATATTCTTTCACTTTTTTCTTATCCCATACCATCTCACCATCACCATTCTCAATTCCGACTAATTCAGTGCTAGTACTTGCTTTCCTAGTCTTCATAACCCATTTCCAAAATAAATTCTTACTTTCTCCAAAATCATTTTGCATTTTTTATCTTCTTCCTCTTTGATTTAATCCTTGCTTTTTTCATCTTTCCTCTTCTGTTCTTATCCCTATTGTTATTTTATAGTCTAGTTCTTTTGTTATTGCTAAGGCCTTTAATATTCAGCTTTCTCGAGTACGCTTGCTTTTCCTCATTGACAGCCACGCGAATTTCATCATTCTACCAAGTATCTCCAGTTTTTCATCCTACAACTGCAGTACCGCACACTTCAGATGCACTCTTGAAAATTCTATCCCATAGAATTATCCTTGCGCCCTGTACATTTTTATTGCCTAATTTTGTCTCCCAGTCTTCTCTATGGTGACCTTAATTTCCTTCTTCTTCAATTTTTCTTTCTTCCTACAACTGCAGTACCGTACACTGCAGATGCACTCTTGAAGATGCTATCCCGTAGTATTATTCATGCACCCTGTACATTTGTATTGCCTAAATTTATCTTCCAGTCTTCTCTATTGTGACCTAAATGTGTATTTAGCTTTTCACGATAAACTATCTGTACTTCTGGTTTCTGCATATTCTGCACTTTAACTCGCATCTGCTTCAACTCATTATCAATTCTTCTTCTCCTCCATCCTTTGCATCGGTTCATTTTTGTAAATATGTGGTATTCATCCGTTCCACATTCAGAACCTCTTATACCTTTTTCTTGTCTGAATAAACTTGAAACTTTCATAGAATCGCCTTCTTTTAATAAGCTCATCTATTTGTTACAAACCTCATTTCTATAACCTGCTTCTAGTCCTTAGTAGCTCTATTTTCTCCAACTGAATTGGTTAAAGTTCAGAAGTTATTAGTGAAATATAACAACGTAATAATCGAATAATTTATGTATTTAGATAGCACTGTACGTTGTGAGAAGATTTTTTTTAACTTGACTGATTTCTAATAGGCAATAAATATACTGTCACTAGAAGTGTGCTCTAAATAATAGATATTATTACATTTACCATCAGGTTTAGTAAAAATCACTAAGGTGAAACACAAAATGCTAATCCGAATCGTCATTTTCTTGGAATAAGGAAAATACACTTCTAAAGAATTTCGGTAAGTGTCTAACGAGCGAATGTTCTTTAAAACATTTCAATATAACAATATGCTATTTCATTCGTCTTCCGAAATTATTGTTAGCTCATAAGCCTGCTTCTCCGCCATTAAGGTCTTAAGAACAATTCAGATTTATGATATTCTATGTGCAATTGAGAGGGATTGAAAGGAGTTATTACGCAATGGCAAGATAAATAATGTGATGTGTTTAAATACTCGAGATTGACTCTCTAAAAAAATCTTCTGTATGACTTTCCGATATTCCCCACTGCTTTGGGACGGCGTTGCCACGTGTCGAAAAATTTTGTGGATCTGATCGAGGGCTAGCGAAACCGTCTAAGTGCTAGTCTGGCGCTGACCAGACCGTCTAATAGGGGCGCCGCACAGTGGAGCAAAAAAAAAATGTCTGGACAAATTGATATTCTGAAGCGGTTTGTGAACCGATTTGAACGTTTTTTTCGAAGTAAAGCTAACGAAATTCCGCATCAATCCGTCAGGGCCATTTCTGAAAAAAGTCTATAACTTTTTTTTATTCAATAATATTCAATATATTTGTAAACAAACCTTCCGTTTTTCTTGCGAAATGTATAGACAATTACTCAGACATAACTCCTTGCCATCATTCGATAACAAACGATGACTTGTTACGCAAATGATAAGATTTCGTACTGCTGAACATGGACGCTATACACACTAAGGAATTTCCAAAGCAGTGCTGCAGCTTCTGAAAGGAATGGTCTTTCTGTCTTCACAAAATCTGTTCTGAAACTAGTTATGTAAAGATCGGCGGAGAATAAGAAGTAATGCAGTAAATCAGTATTTGTGTCAACACGACTGCTTTGTCTGGTAACGTTTTCCCTGCATATTTTTAAGTCTTTATTCTTAGCTTCTTGTGAATCTTCTGATGATTGACTGATCGGGACAACAAGGAAGTCGATTATCTTGGAACCATGAATTAGAACTTTATGTATTGATGCAGGCATAAGGTACCAACAGTTTCTTTGTACAGGTACATACAAGTCTGCTGTATTTAAACAATTTTCGCCAAATTTGTTTGTATCGAAGGATCTACCAGATGCTAAAACTTGCAACAGTAAGTAAAAGTTTACTAAAAGTTCTACATCGGAGCCAGTAATTTTGGAAATCGTTTCATAACTTTTGGAGAACTTTCTGGCTGTGTTTCCATCATTTAAAGAGCCAGCACCGTGTTTTGGTGTGTCCACAATTAGGCCAAGTTGTTGGCGAATTCCTCTTTCTGTTAGTTTCTTCCTGGTATCTCGAACTTCTTTGTCTACGTCTGTTTTTCATGACCAGGTTTTAATTAGCAACCGACAGGTGATGTTCATTACGCATTTCGTTAGCCTAATCCATAAATGCAAGACATGTATGTGATCCGAACTTAAAGGCCTCTTTATTTACTTCTTTTTTCAGGGCTTGCGTTAAATTATTCATCTCACTTGGATTTGCATGGCAGATGGTACAATTCGCGGCAGATGATGTTCCAGTGAGATGCAGGCATACTTTGCTATCAAGCATTGTACCAATTAGTTCGTGCTCCACAAAATAAACGAAACCATCAATTTCGACTTTGCTTGGTTTCAGTCTTTTAATTTGCTTGTCAATACTATCATTTGAGAATCTCTTTGAAACAGTCAAAAGGTGAAGTTAAGAGGTCAGAATCTTTCCTGAATACAACTCAGCAAAACTTCTGCCGTTTTAGAAGTCGAATGTATGAGCACATTGCTCAATTTTCTATTTGAAATTTCGAAAATATCTATGTTTCATTAAAGAACGTCTAAATCCTTAGAATTGTCAATTAACGTGAGAGTTGCACTCAGTGATACATTCAGTAAGAGGAACTAACCTATAAAAAACAGTTCTTTAGAACGACTATGCTCGCAACAAATAAAGCTAACCATAATACAACAAAATAAACATAAGATATTTTGGTGCTCCAAAGAGTACGTGAACAAGTAATAGTGCGAGAAATGCAGAGAACGAAATCGTGAAATCACAGTAAGAGATACTAAATCGAAGTTATAGTAAGTGAGAACAAAGTCAACGTGAACATGAAAATGCACGCTGTGAAGCTGGTGCCATGTGGTGCCGATATTCATTTGTTTTAGGAAGAAACACGTGCGGGCGGAGATTCAGAACAAGTGAGTGCCGACTCTAATTTTGAAGTTAGCGTCAGTGTTTGACGGTTACGTTGATTTTAAATATTCCCAAGAAACGTGGAATTTTTTGTTCACAAATATATGAAAGGACAAAAATTTGTCCATAAAATTATTAATGACAATAACAATAGTGGATCGTAATCGAGGTTTCTAAGAAGAGTTTGAAAATGAGTTATTAACAATTGATGACGATGAAAAATTCAAGTTTTTACCTTTAGAAATAGCCAAGAAATGCATTTGTTGATCAATTATGTTTGAAAAACTACTAATTCTTATCGACCGATACCGCAGAGCCATTACTAAATACCAGTCTGCTAATCCCCTACAGAAACGCAGTTTTTTCTTAAAAAATGCCTATGATGATGAAAATTTGCTTAAACAATTGTTCTTAACCTTTACACCTCTCAAAATAACCAGACAGTTTATTTGCGAATTGAATTTGTTTAAACAATCATCAGTTGTTATTGGATGAATGAATCTGATAATTTGGTGACATTATCGTATAATTTTTGGCCGATTCAACAGAAAAAACTTGATTTATTCTATCATAACTACATGCCATGAATAACTGTTTATAAAATTTGTACAAGAAATAAAGATTCATTTATTATATTTCATGAATTTAATTAAAAAATGATTTTTGTCAATGAATAGTTCAAATTAAGTACAAATTAATTCACGAATTCCTGACAATCACCTTGAATCTATTTTCACTCACTTATTTGTTTGGAACACATTCAATAAATTTTTTTACAATTTCTAAGCTATTAGATAACTTTTCTGAATAATTGCTTCATTGATTTTAGGTATTTTGGATCCAATCTAAGTATTTTTCGAAAACCAGCAGTCTTCTAAAAAAAAAATCTATTTTTGTTATTGGAAAAAAAAATAGAAAACCTTTTTTTTCGAAATCGGCCCTGACCAATTTATGCAGAATTTTACTCGCTTCAATTTGGAAAAACAGAGGTTCGAATGGGTTCACGAACCGCTTCTGAATATCAATTTTTCCAGAGACATTTTTTTTGCCCCAAGCAAATGTCACTATCCTTGTCCCTCGCACGAAACACCGGACGCCACTGCGACGTTACAATCGAGGGCAGCCGTAGTGAGCCACACTATAAACACTCACCTCCCACAAGACTGAGTGAGACCGTTGTGTCCTTTTCTACCCTGCGGATGTAAAGGCGCATTCACCAACATGAGAGGAGCGGGCCCAACATCGCTCTGCCCTTCTCTTACCTATGGACTCATAGGCAGATTTTCAATGTACACCGACAGTAGCCCCTGGAGATGTCAGAAACACCTCATTATCGACGCGAGGCTCAAACAAGAGAACTCTCTCTCGGTCCCGGCTGGAGTACTGAGAGGAAGCTCTAGAAAATAACTCATGCCAAGCGTGTCGAACTTTGAACATTGTTTAATTCTGTCTTTCCATTCTGCCGCTAGGACAGACGACGTAAATTCCGGTAGCCATCGTGGAACGGTACCTCGGAGGGGTCCGTGAATGGTGCATAGAGATAATATAGATAGAGGCGACAAGCCACCTCGGATTTCGTCTGGTATTTAAAAAGAGAAGAGAGATATGCGAGGAGTTCACAGGGTACCAAGCAGCGATAGAGGATTAAGGGGAAAGAATAGGAGTGGGATTAGAGTCTCTCTCATTCCCCTACACAACTCGAGACAGACGTTTCCACTTACAGAGCGGCCTATGGCTTCTCGCCTCTATCTATATTATCTTTATGGAATGGTGCGTCCGTGAGAGATACTGAAGGCCGTGCTGCCATTCGCCAACCTGCTTCGGATGAAAAGATCGTCTTTCTTGGGATTAATTATAATTACTTCGTTGAAAAATTGTTAAATTGAATAGAAAATGGATTTTTCGAAAGCGATCTACGCGTCGAAGGTATGTTTGTTTGATTCCGGCAAATCATTTTGGCGATATTCCCAATCGTAGTTGCCAAATTGGAGCTTGAAATACCGCCAAGTGTTTCGCCACTTTGAGTGCTCCCTGTGCAGTTTCTTCTTTCATTCGGTATGTCTTTTTCTTAGGTTAGTCTCGCGGAATTGTGAGGTTTGAAATTCGTTGTTTGGTCTCTCGCGAACAAATTTCGGAAATTTATGATAGATAGGTAGTGCTTTTTCTTTTTTTACTTTCACTTTCCGTTTAGGTTGTGTACGTGTTCCCTTGGTTTTACAAAATGGAGGCTATGGGCGCTTCCGACTAATAACCTCAACTTGAGAGCCGTGGTCAACATTTGGATTGTAAATTTTGGTGAATGGGGTCGACCGCGTGCCATAAAATGGCAAGATTGGGCAATTTTGTACTTTTTGTATTCCGCGTTCATACTTCTTAGTTTTTCATAATTTCGTTTCGTTATTGTAATTTGACGGGCTTTCTGACCTGTTTCTCTCCTTGAACATTTTTATAGAGAACTGTTCTCTTTCTTATCTGCAAATGTGGCCTTATTTTATTTGTGGTTCGGCGAACCTTCACCCCGAACTTATATTTATTTGATTGAATTCAAAATGATTGGAATTCAATTAGAGTCGTTAAGCTGAAATTTAAAATATCAAATGAGTTATTTAATACTTTTAATTCAAAAAGTGATAATCAAATGAAAGATGAGACTTTAAAATAAAGAATAACTACAATTTAACTTACTATCATCGTTTTCGGTTCTGCTCGGAACACGAAATTTCTTTGACTGATGTGCAAGTTGTGGTGGACGGGCGCTCCTTTGAGGTTTTATTACTATAACAGAAACGTAATCAAACTTTTTTTATTCCTCCCCTCAGACTAGAACCTTGATGAAGTCCCTCTCACAACACTTTGTGATGAGAGAGAGACGGGTGGGGAGGCTTAGCAGGCGGCCCTTGGGTCATGGGGGCAGCGGTGTTTTAAGTATTGGCGAAAAAATGGAGGGGAGCCCTATAAACGGGTATTCCCCAGCTGAATGAGGGGTGCGCTATAAACGCGTTATCCC
>JAUMHM010090731.1:0-26858 GCA_032362435.1 Melikaiella ostensackeni
GAAAAATGAAGTGAAAAAAAACGAAAAAAGTTGTTTTTCCTTATCAGGCCGGAAACTTTTCACCCCACCCTCGTACAATTATATATTAGAACCAATATAGGCTCCGGGAGCTACGACCACAATCATTCTGCCGAAACAGTCAATCACGACGCTATTGAAGATATACTTCGTCCACACTGTGCATTTGCTTGTATAATTTGTTTATAAAATTAGGAGAAAATATCGAATAACGAATTTTCATTAGTATCATTGGCAACATAATGTGAGGAGCGTTAAGTGAAAAAAATTATTTCTTCCTGATCATGAATGCCGAGACTGTTTATTTGTTTATATAATTTGTTCATTTTCAAAAGAGAAAATATCAAATGCGAATAGAAAATTTTTATTAAGGCAGTTAGACAAGAAAATAGAAAAAAATGATTTTTTTTCGTTCATTGCATTAAGATAAAAGTTAAGAAACAAAAATTTGAAAATCGGCTTCAATAGATCTCTTTCAAATTTGTTGCTCAATTTTTCTGAAAACAAAAATACAAAATCGGTCAAGAATTGCGGTCTAAAAGTTATTTTAAACCGCGTTTTTTGATTTCACTCTACTATGTGGCGTGATTCAGTGCAACAAATGAATACTCGTAGATGTATGCGAGCGAGTCCAAGCGTTCAGGCTCGTATCGACTGGAATTTAGTAATGATGAGTTTCCGCAAGAAAATCGCATATACGTATTGTAACTTATAATGTGCGCACCAGAAGACCACCTCCAATTTTTGCTTCAGGCGTGCTACGTCATGGTACGTTTATTCGACGGAGAGTACAGTTTCAATGGTTTAGCAAAGCTATTTCAAAAATCTATTTTTTCATAACAAGACAATCCCGTTCCCTCATGAACAGCTGTGTTGTAGGAGAAAAAAAGCAAAGTGAAGCCATTCATTCCAACTGCTAGGACCTTTAAAATGGCGAAGATATGCAATAAGGGCAGTTGGCTACGTTCCAAAGATTCGTGGCTCCGTGGATAGTAAGCCACAGATCAAATCTTTTTGATTTTCAAGCTTTAAATAAATTCTCTATTACTTTGCTTGTTAACTTTGCGCCCTGGTCGCTTTGAATTATTCTAGAACACCCGTATCTGGGAATAAAATTCACAGCTATTACTTGAGCGATTGCTGCTTTTTCAGTCATTTTGAATAGGATTGCATCCAAATAATTAGTAAAGATGCACCAAATAGATTGATATTTTTCAAAAGGTTCTTTGACTGTGTCGGTGATCATCGTCGGTATTCGCGTTCTCTTTTGAGTTGACTTGTTTCTCATATACTTCTTGCAAAACACAGCACCCTGTGAAAATCTAATTTTATGTTATCCCAATAGAACAGTTATATTGCTCGCCGAAAGGTCTTGGAAATCCTCTTGTATCATCCTGTAATGGATTCGTGAAATTTTCTGATGATTTCATCGTGTTCATGTAAAGGTGGAGATATAATTTCACACGAACAAACAATGACGTGAATGCTGGTTTTTTCGAAATGTTGCCGGAAAATTCGTTCGGTTAAAAGCCAAGAAATGAAATCGATTTTGTTTTCTTTATTGAATACCTTGAAATTCTCGATATTCAAGATTTTCCTGGAGTTCTTCGAAGACAATAACACTCTCGAAATCAAGTTTAAAAATACCTTGTCGTCCAGCTTATTTTTGATGACTGGTTTGAAAATATACAGAATTTTTCCCGAGTAGAAGACGACATCACCTTCCTTCAGTTGCTCCTTTTTGGAACTTGGTAGATTGAATTATGGAATTTCTATAAATTGTTTATTTATTACAAAATTCCTAATACCATTAGCAGATACAAAATGCGCAGTATTTTTTTTCTGTCTGTAGTCAATTTATCTTCAGCAAACGATATACAAGCCTTATCCTATTTCAGGGCATGTGGCAATTGTGACAGAAAACCCCTGTACTAAAGTGACATTATCTTCTGCAAGGCCGACACCCTCGTCGTTACCTTTCTCATCAAGACTGACACTTTCGTCATGACCTTTATATTTCAGTCAGGCGCTACGCCTCCCGTAGCACAAGAAAATTTGTCCTAACATTTCCTCCAAGTAATTCTTACCTGTAAGAGCCTCAGCGCACTTCTCATCTTGAACAGATGACAGACGGTTATGAGAAGAGGTCATAACTTTCAAAGCACACTAGTCAGCCACTGAAACAGGGAAGTAATCGCTATTCCTAATATCATTTGGGTTTCTTGATAACGCGTGCGCGCTGGAAGTTACTCTTCCGGAGTGTAAAATAGCTCCCCCTATTTCATCGAGGATATCAATTATATTTGGAAGTGAATAGGCGTCTCCCACTATTTTCTAATTCGAAGAACGATAATCGATAACCATTCTCCACTTCTTGATTTCTTTTGAATCTACTATTTCCGAAACTATCCATATCCAAAAAATAAGGGCGATAGGCTTCCTTTTCCTTTTACGTTTAAATGTCTCAAACCTAGATTCGATAGACCCAATTTTCATCCTCCATATCCATTTTCCCTTCCTGGTTAGCAATCCCGACTCTAAAAAAAATTAAGGTGAAGGATGGAAAACTCCTCACTAAATCCAAGATTTCAGGACAAGTTTTACAAATAATCGAACCAAAAATCAAAGATGAAAACGAAGAAAAGCGAAATGACGGAAACGACAGGAGCGTTCAAAGTAGTTCCGGAAATAATAAAGAGGATAAAGAAGATGACACAAATACCAAAAACAATAGTCAGAATTGGAACCCTATTAAAAAAAATCAGGGTAAAAACCCGTTTAAAACCCGTTACTCATTTACACCATTTGGATACCTTTTCCAAGCCGATATCAACAAAACCAAAGACCTTATTTCAGACCTACATCCCCACCTGGTTTTAAGCCTAGATTCCAGACAAATGTTCAACCTAGATTCGCAAATAATAAACCCAGATATCCATTTAATTCTTACAATCAAGTGTTGCCTATGTTTAGCCAAATGGCTGTGTGCTCAAATCAGGGAAAATTTTGACCGTTCTTTGAATTCTCCACAGATGAAGCAAAAAATACATCGGGAAATAATAATAATAACCAATTAAAGTAAAGCTCCCAAAAGCCAAATTACAGAAATAAGAATAAAGAATCAGATAATAACCCGAATTCAAATGAACAAAAAAAAAATTCTACTCCAAATAAGAATAAAAATTCACAGAACGCGAGCACAGAAAGAAATGCAAATAACACTAAATGTTATCATTGCGGATTGGCACGTCATTTTAAAAGAGAATGTCCATATTTCGCTTATAACCAGAGGAACTGGAGGGGCGTGTACTGCGATAAAAATGTTACAACTTATTACCGAATTTCCGGATATTTTAGGTTCGGATGAAGATAAGATAACGCGAGCACGTTTCTGTCTGATGAAAAATTTGGAAATAATTTATATCGAATTTTAGTAGATATAGATGCCACACATTCTTACGTGGGCAAGGAATTGTTGGAAAAATTTCAGAATTCTAATTATTCAGTTTAATTTTCGCAAACCTATGCTATGAAACCTATAAAAGCACAACCTAACCATCTACCCCAAATAATGATGGAGAACAAAGAAGAACCTCACATTAAAATCGGAGATAATAAAGAAATTAATAAATTAAGATCCGAAGATATCTCAAACTTAGTAAGCATCCCCACACAGTTGAATATAAAGTAGACGACAGGGTATTGAAAGTAGTCACCAAGTTACCAAACAAGGCGGACAAAGAAAAGGTAAACTCTATGACCAATACGAAGATCCTTTTTTTATCAAAAAGAAAATTTCCCCAACGATCTGGGAATCAAAAAACCTTGAAGGAAAAAATATAGGAGAATGAAATTAAATTAAGATTAACATGAGGGCAAAACGGTAATCGATGAATAGCTTCAATAATACAAATTACTTGAAACGATTCTAAACAAAACTCTAAACTCAACTGCTGTAAAGATGACTCCAACTATAAAAGAAATACAAGAAGAAATATAAACTGTAGGAAGGATATACTATCTGGGAATTTAAGTTCTGGTCCGTTCCGTAAAATCTACAAATTCCACACCTTTGCTTTTCTTTGGAGACGGTCTACTTGGCTTGCAAGAAACACGCTTAAGCCATAAATCCTGGAGTCCCAAGTTGACAATAAAATATGAGTCTGCTGACAGAAGTTATGGAAGGACTTGCAGTTTTATTGAAACAAATTTCACAAATTGGTTATCCGTATACAGATCCGTTTGTAGCACGGAGTCAGCGTGGGGTGGTTGAAAAGAATAGTTAATTTATCATAAATTGACTATTTAGAGTTCGCGTGAGTTATCTAATAATATTATATTTTTTATGTATATTTATAGTTGAAGTTTTTGGATGCTAGGCGGAGAAAATATGGGAAAATGTTATTCACATTGTATTTGTTTGAATAATTGTTTTTTCGCAATGGTTGAAAAAACACCTAGAGGTATTTCGGTTGGGAATCTGCTAATTTGCTTGGTAGTTTTTTCTTATTTATATTTTTATTCATAATAACTACGCAATATTTTAGAACAATATAGTTTTTTAGAAAATCCTTTTTGTATAGGGCTATTAGTTCTTTTATTTTCAGTTCTACAAGTTCATTTCAAGGCGGAATGAAAATGTTGGAACTAATTGAATCGCTTGAGCTGAGGGCAAAAATTTTGTGGTTTGGTATCCAAAAATGTAGAAAAAAAAACTGAAATCGATTAATATCTTCTGTTAAGTTTTTGGATTCAAAAATTTAGACTTCTGAAAATTCAAAACAATTGTCCTATTGGGTCAGGATATATGGAAAATTTTTTATACATACAATTTTTGCTAGTAAACAGCAAAACAAATTTAGAAATGAAAAAAAATTGCAAAAAATTTGCCTTATATTTAAAGCGTTACAAAATCATAAAAATCGTAAAAAATTCGAAAATTCGCAATTTTTAAACAACGAAAAGAATTTCTTTCCATGAATGCAAAATAATATCATGTTCCTTTATTCAAAGTCAAAAAATTGCACGTTCGACATATTCAACTTTTTCCAAAAAAATGTGCATTCAAATCAATCCAAAAAAACATGCTTTTGTCACAGTTTCAAAAAATTCTAAATTGTAGAAATTTGTTCTTTCATTTATAAATTTTATTAACTATTTACTAGGAAAAACTGCATGTACAAAAAAATTTCCATAACTCTTGAACCAATTGGAATTTTTTTTCGTATGCCAACCCACAAATCTTTTTCTCTCAGCTCTAACGATTCGAATTACTTTATAAATTTCACTTCGCCCTCATATTTATTTTAAACTTGTGGAATTGAAAAAAAGAACTAATAGCCCCAACGAAGAACCAAAGGTACCTTCACATTTATAGAATGTATGACCGTGTGATGGGTGGCCACAGGGTGCGATGGCATCCTAATGATGGGCTGGCAAAACCTGTGTCTTGAGGATACGGTGTGACCCAAGAATGACAGCTCTCTGCATCCATCTCACAAGTGTCTTGGCATATTTTTTGTATGCAGGTATCTCCGAGAATTCGATCACGAAAGTAGTTCGTTTCACGATGTCACGGAGAACGATGTCAGGCCGCAAGTGTACAGTAGGGACTATTGTCGAGAAGTTGTGATTTCAGTAAATTTGGCACTTCCCGTTCGCGACAATTGAATCTATCTTCCTCGGAGCGTTCGGTAGGGTAGGATCGCGGCCAGCATGGTGAGAGCGACAAAGATGGTAGTAAAGCACTCTTAGAGCCGCATTGTTTCTGTGGGCATAAGTCGTTCCCGCGTAGTTGGATACCCAGAATGTATTAATCCTAGATGCTCAGAATGTGCATGACATGCTCTGCACCTATCGCTGAAAACTTCTTAATTCAGAATGCGGCTACGGTATGCTAAGGTGGAAACCTTTTTTCAGCAGACTGACAGTGGCGCTTAGACCAAAATAGCAGTGGAACCATAAGAACCTGCAATGGGATTGAACTCATTTCCCTGATAGTACAAATAGTGGAACGTAGAACTCAAAATTCGACAGCAGGAAACAAATTGAGTCCATTCTATTGATGAATTAAAGTTTATAGTTTAGATTGGATTTGAAACTCAAATAATGTATGACTCAATAAAACAACGAGAGCACAGCAACTTGGAAAAGCTAAACTAGGAAAAATTATAAAGAACCGCAGAGTAAATTTCGTGAAAGATTAATTTCTGAACTCATTTACATACCATAACTTGTTTTATAATGAAATAAATTCAGATTTAGCAAGGACTTCACAACTCGAGACCCCAACATACGAATTTACTCACAAGGGAATTGAAATATAATCAACGACCCGATTTAAAAGTATCAAAATTAAAATTGTTAAAGCACATCTTGAGAGGAAAAAATTCAGAGTTGTAAACTTGAATTTGAATATTGATCATGAGGCTATGTCAGATTTGGACAGAGAACATAAGATATACCCCTGAATCCCTGCGGGGGAGACAAGCGTCCAGTCCCTGACTACAGCAACTCTCATGCTCCATTCGCTCGGGTCTCTGGCGTGCGCAACACGCGCTTTCCCCCATACTCGCAGAAGCCCGCAGCAACTGTACTTCGTGCTATACCTATATAGCTTATTTTAATGCATATTTGGATAGAATTTTTTCACAAGAAAAACCGCGACTTAATAATATTATAGTATGCTATTACTTCATGACAACAACAAATCTGAAAGTCTCGATTAGTTCTGAATTCATACATTACTAATTTATAATAAATTAATTATGAAACAGCTTTTCTATGTTTTGCGCGCAACGTTTTTAAAAACCCAGTCATGAATATCAAAACTCCGCTGCTGTAAATTTATCACAAATAAGCTTATTAGATTGAATTCTTACGCAGTTTATTTGTTTCAATAAGGAATTATGGACAAATAGTTAGTTTTGGAATCTGTTATAGGCTACAATTTGTAGGTTAAATTTAGAGGAAAATAACAAATTACTTTTAACCTACGATTTTTATCTATCAAGCGAAAACACAAAGGCCTGAAGCCGCCCATACAGGATGGGTTAAAGAAATTGACATCTATATCTCGATTAATTCTAGAGATATCAGTTTTTTCATATAAAAATCATGGAATTTTTCAAATATTTGCATAACTAGGAAGGATTTGGAGAGGAATGGGGTGGTTCAAAAAACTGATCTCACAATTGGTTTTGGAAATATAACTCTAAGTTGTGACAAGTGCGCAAAGTAGGTTATTCAAGACGAGTGTGAAGTTTGCCGCTCAAGCGAAGCAAAGGTGGCATTCACACGAATCGAGAGTAACCTACGCACACTTGTCACACATACTATTTTTCTAAACAACTGAGTGCGAAGTGTGTGAATAACTGGCCGATTTTATTCGCACACGACTAGGTGTGCGCGAATAAATTCTGCCATAACATTTGAGAATTGGGCACTTCACGCACGCTAAGCAGGCACGAGAAACCAAACTTCGCCCTCAGTTGTCTCAAAAAAGCTTTCAAAGTTTCAATGGATGGAAAATTTGTTCGATAATCAATTTATCATTTGAATAAGTAATACAATTCTTCAAAAGTAATCGAGACTTTTAGAATCGTTATTATTATGAAGTAATAGTATACTATAGTATTATCACTTCATGGTTCTTCTTGTAAGAAAAATCTATCGAAATATGTATTATGAGCTCTCATAAATTAGAAAAATATTATTATTTGAATTTCTAAAAAATTAAATATATGAAATTAACATTCAAAAGAATCTTATTATTTTTACATTAATTATCGTGTTATTGCTAATAAGAAAAGTTCTCAATATTTCAATATTTACTTTCGCGAATGTCTGCGAATTTATGAAAAATTCTCCTAAAACATCATCTACATGGATGAACATCTTTCTGAGATATGAAGGGACACCTGTTGTTAGAATAATATATAGATTTGCTGCCATGAAGTACTTGTGCCTAATTTTAAATCTGAGCCAGCTAAGTGAGCTTAAATACGATGAGATGAAGGAGACTCTAGTCAAATAAAAAATAAATCACATGCAAGCATTGAATACTCGTTGGAACATAACATCACGCTCAAGTGAAATATCATCATACCCCAAGCAACAATAATTCAGTAAAGGAAAAATGAGAGCAGAAATCAATTTTATGAGCAGTGACTTGTCCAGAAATTTTGTATTTACTTTGAGAGGATTTAATGTCCTATGTATTTCATTAAACATTTCCGTGTATGTGTTATTTCCAATTCAGAGTAGGATTCAGGATGACACCCAGACTACGAGCCGAGATAGTATTATAGTAGTAGTACTACTACTAATAGTATTATGATAGTAGTACTGTGACATTTAGAATTAGTGGTGGGAGAGAATTTAGATCGATATTGTTGAGAGAAATAGAGTTGCCTAGGATCATGACTTTTGTTTTGGTGGCATTTATCTCTAGCTTATTCTCATTAACCCATGTGACAAGCTGGGCTGTTACCTCATTCTTAGTGTTATTTGCTTGGAGTATTTGAAGGAAAGCAATGAATATGGACTTGTAGATCATCGGCATATATAATATAGTGTACTATACGTAGGAAAAGCTTTCATTCGATTAAGAAAATTAAGAATAGTAAACAAGTTTCACAAGCAAATTCATCAAGGAGGAGTACTTGGGCTTCTGGGAGTAAGCGTCTTTCAAATTTTTGGAAATCGGTTCTCAAATGTCGCAAAAAGAGATCAGCAGAAACTAATGAGAAATGCAGGTTGCCTTCATCTCTATGAATGGGAGACGACTTCCCGGCGTTATTTTCTCCGCAACTCTTAAAATCTTCGTTTTTCTCTTCTTGAGCCTTTTTCGATAACTGACCAACTGACACAACAGAAGAGTCAATTATTGTAGAGCTCTGGATCATAACTTTGTGCATGGATGCAGGCATGAAGTACCAAATGTACTTGTCCACAAAAAGCTCTGCGATCTCAGTTGCATGGTTGCGGAAGCATTCAGGATGGACTATTAGTTGACTATGCTGAAGAAATGAAATCTATTACCTGAAAAATGGTCCAATGATGGACCTGTTCATAAAATTTGTTCAAATAATCAACGATTTTCATTTGAAAGCCAACTTTTCGAAGTAAATGTCCATTGGTAAGAGATGTATAGTTGATTGCTCTAAAAAAACAAAACTTATTTACTGAAAGATGGCCGAATTATGCATTTGTCTATCAAATTTGTTCAAATAATGAACAATTGTTATTTAACAGAACAATCTGCATAGCTAGGGACCATTGGCGAGAGATTCATAGTTGCTTCTATTCAAAAAAAAAACAAAACTTATCCACAGAAAAATGGCCACATAATGCATTTGTTTATTTAATTGGTTCAAATAATAAACAATTGCTGTATCATAGCATTTTATTATATCGCAGGACCATTAGGAAGACACTCGTACTTGATTCTGCCGGAAAAACAACGACATCTTTCTATTGAAATATGGCCAAATCAGAAATTAATTTATTCAATTTTTATGAACAATTAATAATTCATATTTAACTTCATCTAATTTTAATTAAACATCATTCCCCTCCCATTTCTTCCAAAAAATATTGGTCCAAAGTACTTCACTATCGCAAATGAGGGAGATATAACTTTGGTCGCCAATTTGTTTACCACAATCTGAAAAAAATGCTTATGTAAATAATACTGATAGGAAAATGATAATAAATGATAATCTGATGTCACAATGTTTCGCTCGAGTGAATTGTAAACGTTGTAATTATTTTTTCAAAACAGTAAAACCTTGTTATTACTTTTTTGAAATAAAATAGTAACGTCGCATGTTAATAATGATCATCTTGATTTTCGGAATCCAACATACATATCCGTATTTTAAAATAGTACAATATGAAAATTCGATCTCATTTCTATCGAGCTTCGAAACTAAAAGTCATTCCGTGTGGATGAATGTCACTTAGAATTGATCACACGTGCACTTTATTATGAAATTCAATGTATCGTACATTGTTTATATCACTTGTAGAAAAATAAAAGACAGTTCACATAAGAAAATCACAAAGTATCCCAGTTAGAAGGCTTGCGCTAAAAAGAATTGATTTTCTGCATTCAGTGGTGGAGTGACAATTAATGAATTCTTTTGAAGTACATTTTCGTCCTCAGGTTTTTATTTCAGCAAGCGGAATAAGTTACATTCTGAAATGAAACCATTTTCGCTGCTGGCAACGAAGAAATTCTTGTGAGTATTTTTGATACCACAAAGCAAACTCGAAATATAAAATTTTTGATCAGCACTATTCACTATTTTCATTAACTATTTAATTGAAAAATCATGAAGGAAAAATTTTTTAATAAAAACACAAGAGGGTTATGAAATTTCAACACACACACACACACACACAAATGCCTGTATTTCGATACGGACGTTCATTTTAAGTAAGCAGTATGTACTTGTAGCGAATACAAATTTTTCATGTTTTTTTAATGATTAGGGGCAGGGGTTGACAATTTATCACAACATTTTCAAGGAGGTGTCTAATTAATATTACGGTCTATCGTGATAGGATGGGATGTGGGTAAGAAAAGTGCTAAAAACTTATCACAAATTTCGAGTATGAACCCAAAATAAAATTTTATTTCGCAAACTTCTTCAACATCAGAAAATTGGCGAATCTTTATCGTCAATAGTCGAAATTAATTATTTTTGATTTAATAACAAGAGAAGTAACTTATCTTGATATTGAACAAAAATCATTATAAATCTTGCAAAGATTGATTCAATTTCTTATTTGAACATCTGCCCAAGTGTAGAAGCATATGATTTTTGAGATTGGTTGGCTTGCTAAATCCACGATTGCAAATCTGACACCTAAATGGCCATAATCCATTGTGTACGTACATGTGACTTTTCAGATCGCCAGGGGTTGGAAAGGACTTGGAGCACTGCGAGCACTTGTGCGGCTTCTCCTGCAAGATATCGACACTTGACATTAGACTACTTATTAATTTTTGAATTTGATTAATGTAAATCGCAATCTTATCTCTTTTCGCCCTCATAGCATAGTACATCAAAAACGGTTACGCTGTGTGATAAATTGGACAAAAAATTGTTCCAGTAATGAGAATGGTTCTTCCTTATTTCTTGTGATCCAAGAACAAAGAAAAAAGTGTCATTTATTACAAACTCTGGTTTTACGTTCAGTACATCGATTTCAATGTAATTATTAATTTCCAAAAAAGCAATTGGCGACTTTGCATAGCGGATCGACCCGATGCGCTACATACTTCAAAATGGTCTGAAATTATGGCACATTCATTGTACTTTAAAGGTATTATAACAGCTAATAATGTAAAAACTGTGTCACAGTACTGTCACTGTTTGTTTCAAGTACTCTGTACAGTAGGGCGTATCGGAAAATTATATATTCTTCTTTCGTTTTTGGTTAGGGCTAAAAAGTTCCTGGTAGATGCAAAAATAACTTCCGAAAATGATGAGTCCTAAAAAGAATGTCTTCAGTTCGCGCAAGGTCATTATATATTAAAATAGAGAAAAATATTAGATTTTTCACCGCCAGTGTCTCAGAAATAATTATTTCTGATAAGAATAAGCAATAAAAAATGCATATTGTATCCGCATAAACACCAGCTTAGTTATAGACCCAATGGAAAAATGTCTCGTGTTTACACGTTCATGTTCAAGTGACAGAATTACGTAAAATTTACAAAATATTAGATATTCTTGAGTATTGCAAGCTGAAAAAAGGTTATTTCTGATCCAGGTGAGCGGTGAAAATTGCAAATTGTATCCACGTATATACCTGTTTGGTATGGACGCAATAAAAAAATGTCCTGTGTTCGCGCATTCATGTGAAAGTGACAGTTAATTGTAAAATATACGAAATATTAGATATTTTTAAGAATGACAAGCTCAAAAATGGTCATCAGAAATAACCATTCTTAACTTTACAATAGTTGAAAATATATAATATTTCGTGAATTTTACTATTATCTGTAACTTCAACATGAACGCGCGAACACAAAACATTTTTCCATTTGGGTCTATAACTATGCAGTTACAAATGTGAATATAACATGCAATGTTTACCGTCCATGCGGATCAGAAATAGCTATTCTTTAAGACTTTGGCGATAAGCAATTTATTATTTTTCCCTATCTTGACATATAATGACCTTGCGCGAACTGAAGACATTTTTTTAGGACTCACATTTTTCGGGAGTCATTTAGGTACTTTCCAGAAACTTTTTAGCCCTAATCAAAAACGATCGCAAAATATTTGATTTTTCCGATACGCCCTACTGTACTGCCATTTATTTTACGCTGATGCAAATATTTATATACAATTCCACACATTGTACTCGAAACAAGCATTAACAGTTCTTAGACATAATTTCTATATTAATAACTGTTATGATACCTCTAAAGTAAAAGGTATATGTTTACATTTCACACCTTTCTGAAGTCTCTAACACATCGGGCTTATCCGCTATGATTTTTCAAGAATAACCAAAAACTCTGTTTTTAGGGGTGCAGCTTCTATTTTCTCAAGAACCTGACGTGATGGATATTTTTGGTGTTCGGATTCATACTCAGCGCGCCCGAATCTCGTGAGATCTCACGAAATCTTATGAAATTCATTTGAAATATTTTTAAATTACTTCAAATCTTTCAGAGTCACCTTAAAATCCTTTAAAATATATTGCAACCTTTAAACGATATCAGATTTTATGAAAACACTTCAATTAATTCAGGACTTTTTGGATCCCTTTAAAAACATATGAGGTTCCGAAAATCTTTAAAATGGTACCAGCTGTGCTAAAATACAATGACATCTTTAAAACCTCTCAAAATCTTCAAAACCCCTCGAAATTCGTTGAAGTACTTCAATTTTGTGAATACTTATCACCTAACCTATAACTTAGGGCATAAAAAAAAGATTTCCGACAATTAGAAGAACATTTTTGTCTAATTACCTTCACACGAATGTTCAGCATTTCAGGTACATTTTCGGTAAAGTATTGCCTGGCATTAGATTAAAGAAGGGAGGTTCAAAATTTAATTTGACGATGCACTGTTTCATGTACTTGACATTCCCTACGACATTAAATAAAAATAATAATTATCACATATATTAATAGCGAGCGCACTTTTTTGTACAGGGTTTACCATGCCCTAAAAATTATCAGAATTTCGTCGAAGATGGCTCAAATCAAAGGTCTTGGCATGTAGATGTGCGATAAAAAAATAAAATGCGTGATGTTACAGTAGTGTTCTTTCATCTGTTATCAGTGATTGAAAAATAACAAAAGTTATGAAATTTCGTTTTTTAGACCGCTATATTAGAAGCTTTTTTTTAGTCTAATTTTTTTCGGGGATAGCTCAAATTAAAGGTCTTCACATGTACATGTGTATCAAGAAATGAAATTTTCTATGTCTGAGTATTGCTTTTTTATTATCAGTGGGTAAAGAATTTAAAAAATAAGCGAATTCTCTTTTCCAGACCACTATGCTAGAATGTTTTCTTTCAGTTCGACTGCCTTACATTGAAGATTTTGTCATGTGGATGCGCGTAAAAAATTAGATTTGCTGTATTGTAGTGTCGTCTTCTTGTTATCAGTTGTTAAAAAGTAATAAAAATGAGGAAATTTCGTTTCTGAGACCACTATGAAGTTTTTTTTTAGTCCAATTTTCTTCGAAGATGGGTCAAATTAAAGGTCTTGGCATGCAGATGTACATTATAGAGTATTATTTGCTATTTTAGAATGTTACTCTTTGCTAACAGTTTTATATTATTTTTTTTTTCTATTTATACGTTTGTAGGTTTTTACACATCCAAATCTCTCCGTTCCACAGGAGATCGACAGACATTGAACCTTCGACTAAATCCCACTTTCCCTAATCACACTGAATACAGCACTCTCAATAAGACTCCAGATAATGCATGACGTGCTCAATCCTGGAAAATTCCTTCACCCTAACCGTCTGCCATAGAATAAACTTAACTTTACAAGAGTTAGAATGTCAATAGTCTCGAATACATTCATCAGTCAATTCGAAGCGGTAGAGCATTATAATGGTGGAAGTTGCAAAGTGTTAACGTTGCATAAATTACACTGGTGGTTTTGTCATAGTAACATCGTTGCATAATACACAATTAAGACTTGCGTATGAAACTTCGAAAGCCGCTGGTATAAATCAGCTACGAGTCATTCTGCCGCGTGGTACAATGATCAGCGGCTGGACACCGGAGATTACACCCCCAGGAACTACGCCTTCACGAGCAGGCACCTGGTCAACAACAGATTTGGTTGAAACAATTTAGGTTTTGATACAATGAAATCCGATATATATATATATATATATATATATATATATATTAAAAATAAGAAAAATTATTGACACAACCACTGCAGGGTCTCCCTAGGAGCGACGGCAATCCAGAAAAATGACAACGGCTCCCAGTAGAACCACGGTAAATCATACCTATGGCGACGCTTCACGACCATGAGATGGACGATCGCATGGTATGATGGAATCACAATGAAGAGCCAGCGAAACCCTCGTGTCTCTTGAGGACAAGGAGCGACCCAAGAATAAGAGCTCTCTGCATACATCTCGCAAGTGCCTTGATACGTTTCTCGCACGCGCTAATGGATTGGAGGTTACGAACCAGTGATAGCGTCGCACCTCCGAGAGCACCGATGATAAGGACAATCATTTTGACCGAATATTCTCATAACATTCGCTGCAGCTCCCTTCTAAGGTCTGGATACCTCTCCGCTTTTTCCTTCTCTTTGACTGTGATGTTGCTGTCGGCCAGAGCCGAGAATTTGATTATGAACACAATTCGTTTCTCTTTGTCAAAGAGTACGATGTCAGGCCTCGAGTGTGCAATAGGGATTCTCAGCCTGAACTTGTAATTCTAGTAAATCTGGAACTTCTCGTTCTCAACAATCGACTCTATTTCTCTGGCAGCGTTCGGCAGCGCATGTTCGCGTTTAACACCATAAGAGCGACAAAGATTGTAATAAAGCACTCTAAGGGCCGCACTGTGTCTGTAGGGATACGTCGTACCCGCCTGAGCGGTACACCCGGATTGCATGTGCCATAGGTACTCAGATAGTGCATGACACGCTCTGCACTTATCGCTGGGAACTTCTTGACATGAGAAGCGGCTACGCTATATCAGGGTGGAAATGACACCGTTCTGACACGCGAAAATTAAACCCTTCATGCCTGAATTAGGTTCGGGTTATTTAAAGAAAGTCAACGTTAGCTCCATCGACAAGGACTGATGTTTCGAATTTATGTGGAAAAAACTGTGCCGTGGAGTGCTTAGGTTTAAAGCTCAATCCGCAGATGCTCCACGAATCTTGCAATCTAAACATTAAACATTAACATTCTCACTAACATTATTAACTGACAGTGGGGAAGTTATCGCTATGAGACAATTAGGGAGATCGGCAATTAATTTCGGAACTCAAGGTCATCAGCAATTACAATATGTCATGGTCAAATTCGGGGGCAAAATAATCAGAGAAACACATTTTCACAAGACGGAATAGAACAATTTCGGTAAATAATCGAAATAAATTCCAAGCACAAGAAAGTTTGAATTCTCAGAATAAGAAAAAACTCTGTGTTCACGTGTTCGGAAATTGAAAATCAATGAATATAACAAAATCCATTTTCAGCAAGAGAATTTCAACACAATTTACACAAGATAATGACGAAACTTAATAGCCACGTGCCAGTGCGTTCTCGTATTTAAGGCCTTGGAGCCCGTCGCCATATTTGAATCTACTTATCGCTAATTGGTCGCAAGTCAGGCGCGAAACGAATGCGCAAATCGGAAAAAGGCGAGGAATAACAGCGTGATAATCTTAATGGTAATGTCATTGCCAAATGCCAAAATTTTATATAAGAAAAATGATTAATTAATTCGATACGTAGTCCTTCCTCTCCAATGAAAACTCTCCGGAAGTCAAATTTTATTCCCGCTCATCGTCGCACGAGTCTTGCGCAGAAGGCAATTTCTTCAGGAACTTGTAATCAGGGCCGTAGCAATAGAGGTCTCCCTAGCGATGCTGCGGATCGACGAAGAATCCTTCTCTTACCAGAAAAAGCAAAGTAAAATGCAGATGGAGTAGTAGAATCAGTGATTTTGGAACATCCCATAACGTCAACCAAAATTCTGATAGTATCTCTGCAATGATTTTCAGGCGAGGGCGAGTTGTTGGATTGGCAGATATGACTGATGTTGGTTGGCGTCAGAATTTGAATTCGTCCGCTGTAATTTCTGAGTAGAAACATCGGATCTAAGAATTCCTTGGACGTCTCCTTGGTCATTGAAGTTCAGCGGTGCTCCCAAGATGTTGAAAAACTCCAGGAAAATTGTGCAAAATAAAAAAAAAAAGATAAACGAGTCGGACAAAACTTAAATCAAGCAGTATTTTTGACGAGTCGTGGAGCATCTTGTGATTCCCGAAGTGCCAATTCAATATTAACTTTATTAAATCGTCTTCGAAGAATCGCCTTTTTGTGAGTTGCAAAAACTGCAACATCATAACTTTTCCCTCCCTAAGGAAGACCGAACCCGGCCTCTTGCTTCAGGCAAACAAAACCTCTGACTTTCTTACAGGAAACAGAGCTCCAAGACTGGTTCTTTAATAACAAAACTAATGAAATCAAAATTTTACATCAAGATACGGGGGAAAAAATAAGAATAGTTCAACTGAAAGGGTGGGTTACTTGAAAGGAAATGAAAATATCAGCGACAACCGTCACGCCTATTTCTCCACAGTGGTAGGAGAAGTGTCCCAGGAGTTTGTCGCAACCAAAGCAGCCATGGAATGGACTACTACAGTTCCCAACAACCTTCCCTTTTGAAGTATGGCTTAAGGATGGTGTATGGGTGGCCCAGATTACAGCGAGACATTCTTTTTCGGTAGTATTATATTGTTGTTCAGCCAACGATAGAGTTCTACTTGCATATGATATCTCATATTCGACATCATCAATAGTCTGTGTCAGTACGGCACCTAACCCGGTATTACTGGCATCGTTCTATAATTCGAAAGGAACATTAAAGTTGGGACAGGACAGCACTGAAGCATTTACTAGACAACTTCTTATTTCTTCGAAAGCTAATTGTTGGTCCTTTCCCCAAGTCCATTTTTGCTTTTTTTGGAGTAATTTTGTTAGAAGTGATGCTAACGTCGCGTAGTTCGGGATAAATCAGCGATACCACGAAGACATTCCTAGGAAACGCCTTAGACCTTTTAAATTTCGGGAGCGGGATATTCTAATATAGGGGCTGCTTTACCGGGGTCAACTTACAGTCCTCTTTCGTTAACCAGAAAACTGAGATATTAGACTTGTGATATGCAAAATTCGCATTCATTGGGGTTTATTTTAAGTTCAGCTTCCTTGATTTTATTAAGTACCTTGGATAAACACTTCAAATGCTTCTTGAAGTTTTCCGCAATGTGGTTCCATTTCTGGGCCTATTAAACGATCCAATGACCTCTGGAAAGTCGCAGGGGCATTCGTAAGTCCAAAGGGCATTCTTTTAAATTGGAAGAGTCCACGAACTGGTACTGTGAAAGCGGTTTTCTCCCGGCTTCCTGGATAAAGCGGAATCTGAAGAAAACCCATGTGCAAATCGATTTTTGATATATTTCTCTTTGCGTAATTTATGCAATATTCCAGTCATTTGTGGGAGGGGATACGCATCCTTTTTAGTAACGGCGTTAAACTTACGAAAATCTAAACAAAAGCGGTAACTTTTGTCTGGCTTTCTGACCATTACTATAGGGGATGACCAATCGCTCTTCGACGGCTCTATTATGTCGGCTAGCATCTGGTCGACCTCAGCGATTGTCGCTCCCATGACCTTCGGGGAGACGAGGTAATGACGTTGCTTAATAGGTGGGTGTCCACCCGCATCGACAGAATGCTCGGTTATACGTGATAACCCCGGTTTCACAGGAATTTCCGCAACTCAGTTTTTAAAAAGTTCTTGAGTAACGTTGCCTAAACTGAGGTTAATTCATTTAAACCGGAACAATTTTCACGCGTATTCTCCTCTACTTCACAATCAAAAAGCGTATCGGGATCTTCTTTAAGTTCCATTTCCGATCTACAAAATCGACCTGCATTCCGAAAAATTTCATAAAGTCTAGACCTATTGCAAGCGTAACTGGCAAAGACTCCATCAAGCATATCGTTAAGGGCAAGAATATCGGGATTATGTACGCTAGTATGGTCTAATGAATTTGAGCCTGCATTCGAATCGACGGGATCATTATCAAGAAGGCTAGAAACATGATTATTCCCGGTAAAAGGAGTGGCTGAAATAAAAGGATCAATCGGTCATCAACGAAAATTGAAGATTCCATTTCCTCATAACATCATAGGTGGCTGCTAACGAAGAGGGTGGAAAACTGTGACGCGAATATGAATTGGGACCATAACTCCGGGGGTTTGAGTGGTTATTTCGAGGATAACTTTGATAAAGTTGACTATTATCAAAAAGGGAGATTTCAGTAGCAGGATTGAAACTAACTTGGGCCCGGTTTGTGTGGATAGCCGTGCTGCTTAGGCGGGGCCTAGCATCAAAATCCAACATATAATTTTGCGATTCATTATTAGGACGAGCTGGGGGGACTCTGTGTCTAGGATTCTGAAAAAGAATAAAATCGTCGACATTTGATGCGGGGAACTCATAACTACTTCCACAATTAATAGGGGTCCGTCTATTATCTGAATATTTCTAGGGTTAGGCGAATTCTCAGGACTAGGGGGACGTTCTCGCATAATGGGGTGGGAATTTCGGTTGTGAATAGGTGCGTCGCGATTATTGAAGTGGGGTTTTTCATCGGTACGATAATTATCTCGACTCTCCTGAAAGTTGTCGTGGATATTAGGATAATAACCTCGGTTACTAGGATTATAATTTCGGTTACTGGGATAATAATCGTGGTTATTTAGGTTATTCTTTCGGTTACTAGGATAATAATCGCAGTCATGAGAGTTATCATTATGTATATTAGGGTTATAATTGCCGCGGTTACTAGGATAATTTCTGCGGGAGGAGAAGTTGTTACGATTACTTTGAAAATAAGCTCGATCATCCCCAGTGTAATCCCGATAAGCAATGAAATCATAACTATTATTATACCTATCATAGTCCTCATAACAACTACGACGGTTATAGTTATCTCGATCATCACATTTATTTTCATTTTCAGGATCGATGATAACCTTGGATCTAGTAGGAACTTGAGGTTTGTCAACGGGTTTACGCGTTTGTCTTCCGTCTTTTGGAATCACGCCGCCCAATGGGTTTAATTTTCGCGCATTAGCTACGTTCGCGAAGCTATCCTCAAGGTCGATCGTGTTATCAACTTTATTTTGATTAGGATGAGGAAAATCAAAACTTTGACCCAGCTTCACAGTGTTATTTATGTCCTTTGACTTCCAAGTTTTGGCTTGTGACTTCGGATTTATCGACAATTTTTTTCCTGGGGAATTTTCATCCCCCGTATTCATGATATTTTCGGCTGGCTCAAAAAGGGTTACATCGGGGTCTGTTTCGAGATCTGTCTCATCGCCTATCAAATTGCGTGATTCTAGGTATTCTATTGCGGGGTCAGTTTCACCACGAATATTGCGTTCATATCGAAAAAGTGTCTCTTGAAAAACGGGGAAGGGGCCTTCTCCTGACATTCCTCGATTCGCAAGTTCGACAACAAGGTCCTCACGAGCCAAGCCGAGGATCCAAGCGTCACTCTGGTCGTCCTTGTCTCCTATTGTGCTCGAGAGTAAACACGGCGCGATAAGAAGGCTATTAAGTCGAAAGCAATATTATAAAACGGTCTACGTGGATTTCCAAGCAACGTGTCAACAGAAATATTATGTTGGAATATGAGAATTCTATCCGCCTTAATTTCAAAAGTTCTGTGGGATTTCATTTTGAGGATTTCTTTTTCTCTTTCCCCAGAGAAAAATTCGGCGCAAAATTTCTTCATTATTTTTATTATTATTTTTTTCTATTTATAACTTTGTTTCAGTTTTTGGGGACCTCAGCGAACGGGGAAAATATATTTTGTTTTGGTCGAATTTTTATTGACCGGTATCCCACACGAAATTCACACTCTCATATATCCTCTTTTTGTATAAAATTACTGGAGTTTTACAGGATTGAATTTTTCAAACCTAAGAGACCTTTTATGAATTTTATTTAAGCTGTCCCACGTGGGGCGCCATTGAAATATTATTATTTTTACTCCCTCAATAATATCCCTTCGGCACTGCAGATCAAATGTTTGAATAGGACAATCGTACTTACTTTTCCCAGGGCGCTAGACCTTTCTTGGGTCAGAACAAAAGATAACGTAACGTAAGATAATCTTGAACTCAACTCAGAGCAACATAACGTAAGACAATTTGAATTAGAGATAACACAACACAAGATAATTTTGAAAGCAGTGTACCGGCGAAGATCCTGACTAGATCAGAGTCTCAAAATGCGGTAGAGGGGATGGTTCGTTCGCAAAAGGTTTCTTATTCTATAAATAAGAACTCAATTTCACAATTAAAATGATATGACATTTATTGAGTTGAACTTGGGCATTAATTTACAATTAAAGTTCAAGGAATCGATCATCCAGAATAGCAAATTCATACAATTATAGATTTCAAAACACTATAGTAAAATTCTGAAGTAATAATAATAATAATAATAATAATAATAATCTTTCCAATTGAATGTACTGTGCTTAAGATTAAAGCTCAATCCTTAGATGCTCCACGAATCTCGCAATCTAAACATTAAACATTAACATTCTCACTAACATTATTAACTGACAGTGGGGAAGTTATCGCTATGAGACAATTAGGGAGATCGGCAATTAATTTCGGAACTCAAGGTCATCAGCAATTACAATATGTCATGGTCAAATTCGGGGGCAAAATAATCAGAGAAACACATTTTCACAAGACGGAATAGAACAATTTCGGTAAATAATCGAAATAAATTCCAAGCACAAGAAAGTTTGAATTCTCAGAATAAGAAAAAACTCTGTGTTCACGTGTTCGGAAATTGAAAATCAATGAATATAACAAAATCCATTTTCAGCAAGAGAATTTCAACACAATTTACACAAGATAATGACGAAACTTAATAGCCACGTGCCAGTGCGTTCTCGTATTTAAGGCCTTGGAGCCCGTCGCCATATTTGAATCTACTTATCGCTAATTGGTCGCAAGTCAGGCGCGAAACGAATGCGCAAATCGGAAAAAGGCGAGGAATAACAGCGTGATAATCCTAATGGTAATGTCATTGCCAAATGCCAATATTTTATATAAGAAAAAAAATTAATTGATTCGATACGTAGTCCTTCCCCTCTAATGAAATTCTCCGGAAATTTCTCCCGAAGACAAATTTTATTCCCGCTCATCGTCGCACGAGTCTTGCGCAGAAGGCAATTTTTTCCGGAACTTGTAATCAGGGCCGTATCAATAGAGGTCTTCCTAGCGATGCTGGAGATCGACGACGAATCCTTCTTTAACCAGAAAAAGCAAAGTAGAATACAGATGGAGTAGCAGAATCAGTGACTTTGGAACATCCCATAACGTCAACCAAAATTCTGATATTATTTCTGCAATGATTTTTAGGCGAGGGCGAGTTGTTGGATTGGCAGATATGACTGATGTTGGTTGGCGGCAGAATTTTAATTCGTCCGCTGTAATTTCTGAGTAGAAACATCGGATCTAAGAATTCCTTGGACGTCTCCTAGGTCATTGAAGTTCAGCGGTGCTCCCAAGATGATGAGAAACTCCAGGAAAATTGTGCAAAATAAAAAAAAAAGACAAACGAATTTGTGAGCTTGTGCTTCGCGCATGGAACCACCCCAATTGAATAGAGTGAAATCGAGACCGCAAGCATTTAAGTTGCATATATATAGTTCAACGCCGATAGATTGGAAGACCAAGTCTGTCATTGACGTTTGATAGTCATCAGCTTTGGCTTGTTCAATATATCTTGGTGAATTCTCAGTTCGCTCACGAACTTCTGGACCCTTATCGTGAAAGGCTTACCAGATGTTATGTACTTATTCGCATACCAAATACGGGAGGCGTTCTGTCTAGCCCAGACAATCTTCTTGTTCAGTTGATGCAAGTGCCTGTTGGTCTTTTGATCTATCGCTGGCTTCACCCTTCGATTTGTATCGGCCAACGCTCTCTCCGCATCGTGAGTTGAACAAGGGATAGTCCAGAGCTCGGAGTCCCTCGAGAGATCGTCACGGAGGGCGGCATCCATTTCAGCCAGATCTTCGGGATTAGAAGGAACCTGAATATTAATGTTTTTCCTTGTCCCTAAATCTCCATCATCTCTCGGCGATGCCTGATCTCAGCGGTTGACCTTAATGTCGCTTTCTCTTCTCCATATGCGGCTTGTTCTTCCAGCGGTTGGAGGATCGTTTCGCGTACATATCCTGTTTGCAAGAAGTTGTCGGCACGGTTCCGCAACACCTGTTCTAAAACGTGCGAAAGCTCTGGGTGTTTCTGCCAGCACAGAGTTTTTACACCTTAACTTGGGGGTTTTTCGTTTGTGACCATTCCTGAACTGATCGCGAATTTGATTTTTCGTAATGTGCATTCAAATTCAAGCGAAAGCTCTGCTCGAACGCAAATTCTTCATTTCAAACCAAGCCGAAGCTCTATTCAATGCAATATGTATTCATGTTGAGAAGTACAATTTAAATACTACAATTTGAAATAGACCGCGGTGACAAAGATCCCCTCAGTGTTCGTTAGGTTAAACAAAGGAGCTCTCAGTCATACAAGATAAATTTATTTCGTGAGTGTCAAAAGTTCCAATAAACTGAATTCGTTCCGTTGCCACAAAGGAAGGCTGCCCTTTCTTGCTTAGAGGAGAAACACCCGTACTGCCTGCAAACCAAGGATCATCTTGGCAACCGAGCCACCCACGAGAATGCTATGTTCTTCGAAAGTAAAATGAAGTGCAGAATTCGTTTAAATTTAAGCAACCAAAATTAGAATTTATGTAACAATGAAAGTACCTAGTTTTTCACCAGAACACTAGTTGGGCCGGGGAAATATTTCGCATACGATTTCCGCATAGGATGAGAAAGAAAAATACTATGTTAGTTAAAACAAAAAGCCGCTGCAAAGTAGCTTGGGCGCGTTTATTATATGGTGTATCTTAAAATGTGATCATTTCATGAACACTGTGCTTTCTCATAGAGGATGGCCTTCTTATAAACACATACTTCTTTGACAAGAATCTGGCTGGTCTATTATCTATGATCATGATAAAAGGCCGCTATGATAAACTTCTTTATTCAATGAGAGCGCAATACCTGAAAACGATAATCCTTTCAATAATCGTTTACTTATGAAGTTCATATTGGTAGTAAGAGTCATTCTTAAGTTGCTTTTTTCTTAGCAAATATGACAAATTTCAATTTATAATTTTAGTATCTTTATTGACTTCCAAAATTCTTCTATGGTTTTTATATTACAGATACTTCCCGGACCAATATCTTCGAAAAATTTATTGTGTCAGGACGTTGAAAAAGGTTTTTTGGATTGCGAAAAGAGTTTGAGGGGATGGAAAAGGGGACTTTGCATTTTTGAAGAAGTTTGAGGAAATGAAGGACGGGATTGTCGGTTGTGAAAGGAGTCTAAGGAGTTGCAAAAAGGAGATATTGGTTTGCGAAAAGAGACAGAAAAGATGGAAAAGAAGATTTTGGATTGTAAACGGAGTCTAAGGGAATGGACGAGGCGATTGCGTCTGCGTTTTTTTATTATTTATTCTCTATTATTTATTTCCCATTTCTTATTGCTTATTATTATTTATTCTCGATTGTTCATTCTTCATACGTCATAGAAGGTTCTTATTTAGTTCAATACATTCTTTTCATCAGAACGATTAAATTTTATACTTAAAATGTTCCTGACATATCTGTATATATCATGATTTTATTTTGTCATACATTCCTGGTAAATACATGAATAGATTCTTCTTACCGTAACGAATAAATTTTAGTACTTACAATATTTGTTTATTCTAAACATTAAGGAAGAGCTTCTATTACAAACGTTAGACAAATTCACAAATCTGTATGTATCATAACTTCATTTGGTCATAGAGCGCTTCCAAATATATAAATCGATTCATGTTGTCAGAATGAACAAATCTGGCACCGTAAACCAGGGCTAGGCTGCGCATTTGTGGGGAAAGCAGCGCACACTTGATTCTGTATTTAAAACGCGATAATTTTTCTTCTACGTTTTTCTATTGAAGTTTTACCATTGTTAGTTGCACGCCTTTATATTTTTTACCTGGAAGAAGCAAATATATCATTTAAGAATGCAGAAAAATTTTTAAAGATGAAACTTTTTGTGAGGAGATAGCTATAAATATTCTATTGAATTACATCAACTAAATACCATCTTATCTGATCCAGGTCACACACACATTTTGCAAAAAAACCTCATTTTAAAACTCCCAGAGTCGAATTATGCCAAGATATGCCAAAAAAAAAGTTCGAAAATTTTTATTGTTACAAAGCTTTCTCTATGAGGAAGCAATATATTAATTTTTAAACTTAGTCTAATACTCTTGATAGATTCTAGGTTGAGTATAAGCATCATTCTAATAACATGAATTAAACATTTTAAATCTAATACTCGAACCACAACTCCCATTTGTCATCAATCTTTTCATCTTCGTGTCATCGAAGTCCCGTCACGACCGTAACAAACAGGACTGTTTGGCAGTCGTCTGGGCGATTAATGGTTCTACCTGAAGGTCCGACCATTCATACTGAGGACCGAAAGCAAGACTCTGACCTCGCTGGATCGAATTAAGGACACTCAACTAAACTCAAGCGTTGGGACACTTATTTGAAGGAACACACTTTCAAAATTGAGAATCGCCCGGGTGGAGAGAATCAGCTGTTAGACGCGCTTTATCATCACCTAGATCCAAACGAGCCCTTCCTGGGAAACATGCCTTTGACCGAATGGTCCCGACGAAGAGGTCACTACCCGCCACCACAAACACGTCTGTCCCACCTATGCTGAGTGCCCTTTACACACCAAGGCTTATGGACGAGATCACCCTAATCCAGCAAAAAACCCCACAAATGGCCATATGATGGCCCAATGGTTCCAAATACACAAGCATGAGCCGAGCAGTCAGCGAAAGGGAGATTTCCTGGAAAAAAAAACCATTTAACGAACAAGGATTTCAGATACGTTGTCCAGAAGGTAGACGCTTGCAGATTCGTGTCCCTGCTCCTCTCCGGCGGAGTGTCATTCGACAACCCATTCCCCGGACACCCTGGGGACGGCATAACAACTCGCTCTATCCGACAGCACTTTTGTTGGCCCGGAATGACCCGGGAAATGCGACACTACATTTCAGCTGCCATTTTTGCTCATGCACCAAACCCATGCACAGTCGTCACGGCCCTTTTCACCAGATGGGTCAAGGCTTTCCCTTACGGGCTCTGGACGACTCCAGAGTACCACCCGCGAGCCGACCCCAATGAATGCCGTGACCAGGAGAATAAGAGGAAGCACAGGTAACAGAAGAAGAAATACAGCCACAGATTGCACCCTCAGCTACCTCATGATGAGACCAGGATGAGGGTTTCAACAAAAAATGTTGCTGTTAACAATGACGAATTACCGCATTGGATACAGAAGAAGATAAATCTCAAAAACATAAATTTGAGAAAAAAATGGTTGCAATAAATAAGCATCATTTGAACAAATACGAATTTGTTACAGAATGGGAGAGAAATGAAATAGTAAGTGCTACATTTTTGGCGCCCGAACAATGGGACTCGAATAGTTGCCCAATCAATAAATAAAATAAAAACAAATTAGACTTATAATTTCTGGAAAGGCAAGTTTGAGCGAATTTATTCGTCCAGATTAATTATTATACATGAGTTATCGAACTCCGACGAAAACAAGGTCACAGCCTGGTCTTTTGTTGCCCGGTTTGGAGAAACCTGCACGTAGTCGTCTGAGTTCGGTTGATATTAACAGAGTACAGAGAAATTTAATTGTCTAGATGGCTTATAACAAGAATGATGTGTTGAGTGCTATGAATCCAGAGCACCTCATGGCAGAAGTAGAGCCGTTGCCCCCGTTGAATAATCGTCAAAATGATCACCTGGTCCAATTGCGTGGATTTGTAAGAGCGAGTGATGCAAATGCTAGAAACTTGCTGATTCAAACCTTGGTAGATGGCCTGCGGGTTATCAATATTGATGTTGAACACCCTGAATCTGATGAGACTCAATACCCGAACCAGTTTTTAAAAAAACTTTACAAATGTTTCACTTTCAATTAAATGCCGGAATCAAGTCGTGTGAATATTTCGGATAGCAATTTTGATGGAAGAGTCAAAGCTTGGTTTGATACACAAAGAAACTTATTCGTTACTTTTGCTGATTTCAAAATAAAATTTTGACAGAATTCTATTCAGCACTCATTAGAGTCAAGATCAAGTTCAATTGGTTGGTCAAGAAGTTCGAGTCGAACCAAGATAATTTAAAGATGTATTTCTTGAATCAAATCAAAGAGGCCCCACACTCTTTACCAAAAATGGAGACCTATGAAATGCATTATACCATCATTTAACAGATGCCTATTTGCGTTCACGGAGTTATGGCAACTGCTGATTTTACTGATTTTTAAAAAATTTTTTCAAGCGCTTTTACAATTGGATTTGACCTTTGCTGAAAAGTTTATTGATAACAAGAAACAA
>JAUMHM010090737.1:2217-26856 GCA_032362435.1 Melikaiella ostensackeni
AGATAATAGCGAAAGTAATCGACTCACCCTGACGATTTGCGATACGATCGATGGACTCGGCCTGCAAAAAAAAAAGAAGAAAAAAGCGGAGATTGTGCCCCCTATCACTATTATCTAACTGACAATGAGTAGCCTCCTCATTTTTTTTCTTTTTGTTAGAAAATCGATGTCACGAACCCTTTCTTTCCTATATACATTAACTGCTGCTCCTTATGTACACCTTTAGGGAATTGAAAAGAGCTTCCAAAAAAAGGTAATGTAGTTTCAGAGTAAATATTTCATTTGGAAGATTTAAAAAAAGATGGATAATGAGTGGCTTGATTAATCAATTTTGAATATTTAGAGAGGGATCGGACTTATGAAACTATTGACACTATTTGACACTTTTTTTCAGCGATGTTATTATGTTGAGAAAAATGCCACTAATGCCATATTTTCTCGTGACTGACCGCTAATACCACTATTGCTTCACTTTCCCTCTAAATTGTTATCGAACTTTGATGATTGGCTAAAATAACATGTCTACTAGGGGGAGCGAAAAAATATATATAATTTTTTTTCGAAATCAGAGTAGGTCCAAAAGTTGTAGTTTGGTACCTAAAATCTCCCAAAAAAAGTTACAGATACAAAAAATATATCTTATGTTCACGCATCCGCGATAAAGCTCAAAATAACGGATAATAGCGAATTTTTTTTATTTTGGTACGAAATCAATTTTTGATAGATGGAAAGGGTTCTCAAAATAAGTATTTACAATTATAATTATCCTTCGAAAACTATGCAGCAACAGGGAAATCCGTATGCATCGTGAATTGATATCAAAGTTAAAAAAAAGAGAAAAGTCATTTTTTTACTAGATTAAATGATACTTTTCTTATTGGTAACGATTTTTTATGGGTGTAAAGGGTTCTAAAACCCAGCACTTGCACCTATAATTCTTCCACATCGTAATTTGTCGTCAAATTTGAATAAATTATTCAAAATCATGACTTTTGACTATTTTACTTGAGGAATAATTGTTGAAAATTCAACTTTTCGGATTTAAAGTTTAGCTTTTTTTTTAAACATTTCACTTTTTAGCTTGAAAACTCAACTCTTTTGTTGAAAAATGGTCTTTTTGAGTCGATCTTTTATGATTGAAAAATGATCTTTTTTGGTTAAAAATGAACTTTCTTAGTTAGAAATATTTTTTGTTTTGAAAATTCGACTGTCCTCTAAAAAAGTCATCTTGACGTCTTCTTGGCTTGCCAATCCAACTGTTTGGTTAAAAACTCATCTCTTGTGGCGAAAGGATCATATTTTTTGGTGCTGAAAATTATTATTTTGTTTAAATTCGTCTTTTTGGATAGAAAAGTCATCTTTTTTGGTAAAAAAATTCCTCTTGATTGAAATTAACTTTCTTGTAGAAAATTCAAAATTTTAAAGTTGAAAATTCAACTGTCTTATAAAAACTTTGTATTTTGGCTTGAAAATTCAACTGTATATTTGTAAACGCTACTGTTTTTGATTAAAGTTCAATCTTTTACCTTAAAATTTCAACTATGTGGTTGTAAACGCAACTGTTTGGTTGGAAATTATCTTTTTTTTTTTCTACTATTTTGTTGAAAACTCATCTTTTCCATCAATGAAGATCGTTACTAATAAGAAAAATATCATTTACTCAAGTAGAAACGTGATTTTTCTTCTTTTTTCAACTCTAATAACAATTTGCGATGTATCTGGATTATTTTACTGCTGCATAGTTTCCAATGGATAATAACAGTTGTGAATACTAATTTCTAGAACCCTTTTCATCTATTCAAAAATTGATTTCGTACGAAAATAACATAAAATTCGCTATTATTCGTTATTTTCAGCTTTAATTAAAAAAAATTTATGTACCTGAAGTTCAGAACGTTCAACTGAACGAAACATTTTTCCTCACTTACCATATATTTTATCCATAATATTGTTCGAACGATAACTTGAAATAAGGCATTATAAGTTTCTTTTGATAATTTTCCACTGGGCCATGTATAAGAGAAACTTGAAAGAAAAATTAATTGTTCAAGCCAAATCCGTTTAAAAAAAAATTAAGTTGTAGATATTGTTTGATAAAGTAAATCGAAGACCAACGCGGGAGACCGCGTGGTCTCGTAGGTTTTTGGTTGTTTTCTAGGTTTAAATATTCCTCGAAGGATGTTTATGAAACTGGTTATTTTTATGCATATGTATTTGTTCGTATTATAACCTTTTTCTATTTAAAAAATGGAATGATCTGAATAGATTGGTTCTAAATCCACGTGCTGACCTTACCTTTCTTTGCTTGTTGGTAGACTTTCTTGGTTTGTTGTCAGTTGTTGTATTTGCTTTTGGGATTGTTTCTCCACTACTACCGTTGTTTCTCCAATCTGGTCAGGATGGCTAGAAGCCTCCGAGAAATCATTCTCAGCCATTTCGATTTTTATTTTATCCTGGCCAAAAAGGCCCAGGAAACAGTAGACAATCACGCACCCAACTTTATAATCCAATCACAATAACTCCGACACATAAACACTCCATTTAACACCAAACACAGAGAAAAAATAAGAGTTTCAATGTTATTTCAGCTCATTTTCTCACAAACTGATTATGAACATCAGCTATCTTCACTATCATGATAAATATCAAAAAACAGTTGAATTGTTTTCAATGTTCGTGTCACTCAAAATAATCCAACTATCGTTCGATTTTCTTTCACTAAGTTTTGGCACCGTTTTTATGTTCCAAATGAAAGTTTTTTTTATGTGCTCAGACGGATTTCTCACAGCTTTTCTTCTACAAGCTACTTCACTGATTTCCTTCTATTTCACGTGACGGAATATTCCCCACTTTTCCCTGAGAGCAATCAGCAGTTTTGCCAGCTCGAAGCAAGCTGTTTACTCGGCATGATTTTTGCACCCTCTTCTTCAAGACCTCTATTTCTTCTCGCTTGAGAGATAGGATCAGAAAATCTTCGATTAGACTCCTTACGCTGGGATTATAGGCCACATTTATGGGGATGATTCCCTGAATCGTGAGGTCGATTCTTATTGGAAGATATATTTCTAGAGTCACTGTTCTGAGTCTTTGCTTGAAAATTTTTTCATGATTTTGAGATGGCTATTCCTTTAGTTAGAGATAGTCCAGGTATATTAGACGAAAAGTGGCCATTTGCTGAAACAAACATAAACGAAAATTGTTTACGACCCTGAAGTTTCCTGTGTCTGTAGTAGGGTGGGCCGAAAATACAACAGTTTTGAATAGCGAAAATGGCTAGTGCTCAAGAGTTGTTATTTGTTATGATAAATAAAAATCTATAATGACTTTTAAAAATAAAAATGGTTCTATGGTGTCGCAATGAGGTAAGAGAATTTTATTTTTTGAATTTAAAAAACTTTTTTCATGGGTTCCAACATTGTGGAAATTTTTTTTGTACAGTTTTTAGTCTTGAAAACTAATGAAAAATTTAAATAAAAAGAGTAAAACTTTCGCTTAAGTTAAAATTTTTCGAAAATGAGCAGGAAATGATACTTTTTTAAATTCTGTTCATTTGTATTATATTTTTTTTTTTCGTTTATTTCGTTTATTTTGTTTGTCGAATGAGATTTTTTCAATTTTCACAAAGTGTCCTTCGTTTTTACGATGCAGATATTCATAAACTTTTATTTAAAAAAAATTTGCGAAGTGGATGAAATTTGTTGGTTGAAAGTTGATTTGTCCAGAGACACTTTTTTTGCTCCGCTGCCCCTGAAAATTGAAACGATTTTTTACTACATTTGCTTGGATTGCAGCTTCCGGTCGAGAAATAGGTAAAAAGTGAATAGAACTCGTTTTGTAGGGCATTGAAATACCTTTGAAATGATTCCTACTTAAACCCTTTGCGACTAATAATTTATGAGATATTAATAAAGATCTTCCTCCCTGCTTGCGAAGTTTCATCAAGGAAAATAAGCAGTAGAAAATGATGAAAAGTTGAGTTTGGAGTCGCGTATGTGGAATGATTCTGGAGAGAGAAGTTATGACACTTTGTTTTTTTTCTTCATCTGCAAAAATATTCTCAGCTCTAAGGGTTGAGGAGAAAAACATTTCTACTTCAGAATTGGATATTTCCTGGCATAAATTTTCCTAATTTTTTAATTTTTAAAACGAATTCAAAAGAACAGATATACAGAAGGAAGGATTATGCGAATATGCAAAAACTACTGGTGCACACAAATGAAAAGGCTTTTTCAGATTGCAAAAACCTCTATCAGCATGAATTTTATCATTTAGTTTTGAAAACCCGAGAATGTTCTGATAGAATACTTTTGTATGTTTTACTCTTTGTTCTTTTATTTAGAAGGTCTTATTCCCTTGAAGTTAATTGAAAATGTTAATTTAGTTCTGAATCATTTAAAGAATTTCACTTCCTTTTTCCAGTCAACGATCATGGAAATTCGAATTCTTATCAAATGGATTACGGTATAACAATGTTATGTTGTTGAAATTTTAGTTATTGATTTTTTTCGGAAATGAATGAAGCTATTTTTTCTTTTTAACATTTGTATTAAGTTGAAAAGGAAGACTTTTTATTTTCAATCTTCTTCCTGAATTGGAAGAAGGACATTTTATATTCTGAAGATTTTTATCGAGCTGGAAAAGAGGAAATTTTTTTTCCAATATTTTATATAATTTATGGAGGATAATTCTTTATTATCAAGATTTTTATCGAGTTGGAAGGGAAAAAATTTTGGTTCCCTAATTTCTTCTTCAATTTACAGAGAGACATTTGTTCATTTTTGAGACTCTTACCGAGTCGAAAGGGACGAAATTTTGGACATTTCTTGTTTTACTAAATTGTGAAAGGAAAGTTTTTTCTTTTTAACATTTTTGTTAAGTTGTGAGGAAGGAAATTCTGGTTTCCAATTTATTCTGAATTAGAAGAGGCAAATTTTCGATTTTTATGATTTTTATAGAGTTGGAAGGGACGAAATTTTAGTTTTCAATATTTTTTCGAATTGGAAGAAAAAAATTGTTTTATTTCTTAGATTTTTATAGAGCTGAAAGTGACAAAATTTTGGTTATTCATTTTTCTGAATTAAAAGAGGTCATTTTTCCCTCTTAACATTTTTATTGAGTTAAAAGGGGAAAATTTTTATTTTCAATCATTTTTCTGAATTGGAAGAGGGATACTTTATATTTTTGAGACTTTTATGGAGTTGGGAACGAGGAATTTTTTTAAAAATATTTATATAGAGTTGGAAGGGACGAAATTTTGGTTTTCAATATTTTTTCGAATTGGAAGAAGGAAATTGTTTTTTTTTTAGATTTTTATAGAGCTGAAAGTGACAAAATTTTGGTTATTCATTTTTCTGAATTAAAAGAGGTCATTTTTCCTCCTTAACGTTTTTATTGAGTTAAAGGGGGAAAATTTTTATTTTCAATCATTTTTCTAATTCGGAAGAGGGATACTTTATATTTTTAAGACTGTCATGGAGTGGGAAAGGAGGCAATTTTTTTATTTTTAATATTTCTATAGAGTTAGAAGGGACGAAATTTGAGTTATTGATTTTCTTTCTGAGTTGGGAGAGGGATATTTTATATTTCTAAGATTCTTATGGAGCTGGAAAGGGGGGAATTTTTTTATTTTGCATATTTTTAAAGAATTGGAAGGGACGAAATTTTGGTTGTTGGTTTTTTTCTGAATTAAAAGAGGCCATTTTCTGCTCTTAACATTTTTATTCAGTTGGAGGAAAAAACTTTTCATTTTCATCTTTTTTTCTGAGTTGGGAGGGGGACATTTTATATTCTTGAGATTTTTATGAAGTTGGAAAGGGGAAAATTTTGGTCTCCAATATTTTCTGGATTGGAAAAAGGATAATTTTTTATCTTTAAGATTTTGTCGAGCTGGCAGGGAGGAAATTTGTCTTTCAATTTCTTTCCTAATTTGAAGAGAGATGTTTATTTTTAGGACTTTTATAGAGTTTGGAAGGGTCAACATTTTAATTATTGATTTTTTTCTGAATTGAAAGAGGCAATTTTTTAATTTCAATCTTTTTTCTGTATTGGAAGAGGGACATTTTATATTCTTATGATTTTTATGGAGTTGGAAGCGAAAAAATTTTGGAAATTCCTTCTTTTTTATAAACCGTAAGAAGCCATTTTTTTATTTTTGACATTTTTATTGAGTTGAAGGGAAAAGCTTTTTATTTTCAATCGTTTTTCTGAATTGGAAGGGGGACGTTCTATACTTCTGAGATTTTTATGGAGTTGGAAAGGGGGAAATTTTGAAAAAAAATTTGTTTATACAGTTGGGAGGAACGAAATTTTGGTTATTGATTTTCTTCCTGAATTGGGAGTAAGACATTTTATATTTTTAAGATTTTTATGGATTTGGAAAGAAGGAAATTTTTTATTTCGAATATTTTCATAGAATTGGGAGGGACATAATTTTGTTTATTGGATTTTTTCTGCATTGAAAGAGGCCATTTTTCACTTTGAACATTTTTATCCAGTTGAAGGGGAAAACTTTTTATTTTCATCTTTTTTCTGAGTTGGGTGAAGCACATTTTATATTCTTGAGATATTCATCAAGTTGGAAAGAGGGAAATTTTGGTCTTCAATATTTTATGTATTGGAAGAAGGATAATTTTTCATTTTTGAGATTTTTGTCGAGCTGGAAGCGAGAGGATTTGTCTTTTAATTTCTCTTTTAATTTAAAGAGATGTTTATTTTTAAGACTTTTATAGAGTTGGAAGGGACGAAATTTTGGACATTTTTTCTTTTTTATAAGCTGTACACTTCGTGCACGGAGAAAGCAAGAAATTTCAAATTGTTTAAAAGTTGGGTGAAAATTGGGTATTAACCCTTCACTTCATAAGAAAAGTATCAAAAGTGCCTGAAATAAAGGTATTTTTTAAATTCAAAAAGTAGTAAATCATAAATAAATGGTAAGATAGCACTGCTGTGTCAGAAAAATTTATGGTTTGTAAAAATTACTGAATGCAACGTTGTAAGTAATGCTAGTTGTATTTTTGTATGCAGTCTATGCTTTTGTTTTTCCTGTCTCTATGACATTTTATCGAACTTCATTTCGCATAATGCCGTCTTCACTTAGTGTAGAATATTGAAAAAGTGCATAGGAAGAAATTCAAAATGAAAGGGAATATTTGGAATTTACAAAGCTTTAAGTTTCACATAATTTAGAAATTACTCCTAGTCAATGAAATGTAATATCTATAACGTATTACACTGGAACCTTGATTTATTTGCCCTCGGTTTATTGTCTTCCTAAAATGTCTGCCGGCCTGAATTTGGTGATGAGGGGTCGAAGACGCCGAGAAAGAGAATTGCAGCCGGCATCGCATTTGTTGGTGAGGAGGTTTGAGGGGCGAGAAAGAGGCGCGCGAACTCAGCGGAGTTACGCCGTTCCCCCTGACTGTTTACATCGTAGAATTTCTTGAAACGGAGTCACGGTCATCAAGGCAATGCCCGAGACTCAAACTGAATCGAGGTTCCTGTGTACTTGTAAAGATTGCCTCGTAGCATGGTAGTTTTAGTTTGGCAGGTAAGCGTATAATTTCAGGCTCCCAGAGGAACTTTGCCCTAGCGGGTAGAACAAAATATTTTTCAAATACCTGTCTTTTACATCTAACGAAGAATAGCAAAAAGACTTAAATTTATTAAGAGAACATTTCTGAAAAGCATAGATCATATCTTCAAAATCTTCAAATCTTTTAACTTTTTTCATAATTTAAAAATCTTGAATATTCATTACAAAAAAGTTAATGTAATATTGGAATTTTAATGAGCATGTGAATCTTCTAACATTTAATGGTGAGGATGAATAATATTTTCAAGTTGAAATATTTCTTGTAGAAATATGCTTAGGTCCACTCCTTTTTTAATGGCTGTAGAGGTTGCCGCATGCTACGCTATGTGCGGTGAATTCTTTGTCAATTCCGTATTGGGACAAAACCGAATTGGTTTAGCGGCTAAGTGTCCGTAAATCTACTGCTTTATAGGACTTTCTGATAGCCGATATGTTTTCTGATAAGATGAGTGCTATTGCTGATCGCGCTGTGTTTAAGGTTCCATACGATGTACTGTCGTTGAGGGACTCGCCTAGGAATTCTAAAACTCTGTTAGAGTGTTGATTGAATGAATGTAGACTCTTGTCATTGCAGAAATTTCACTACCTTCTCAGTGGGCCGTCATATTGTTTTACTGTAGAATCTGCCAACGAGACCAATAGAACCTTCAGTTATGACTCTGAAAAGTTACTTTGACGATAGGTTTCCCTGGCAACCATCCTGCAGCCAGAGTAAGTGAGGTTGCTAGCGGGTGTTGATGTGACCTACAAGGGGACAGAAGAAGAGTTGTACTTGGAGAAAATATTAATGGTTTTTCTATCAGCATCAACTGAAAAAGCGGAAACCATGGTTGTGAAGCCCACCAGGAAACGACGGCAATGCCGCAAGCCTCATCTGACAGAATTTTCCGTAATGTCCTTAAGCTCATGGAAAAAGAACGGAAAACATAAAACTTCATATTTTTCCAAGAAATCGAAAAGGCATCCAGCAACGAATCCAGGCGAATCCAGCAACAAATGATGATGAATTTTGTGTTAGAACTGGTTGCAAAGAAAACGATGGTAGGGTTCGGAAAGGTTTGCAAGGTGTGTCTACGTTGCGAATTCGACATTTCCTATCAGCATGCACGTTAGTTTTTGGCGCAGTGTAGGGCCGATATAACCAGAGTTTCCTAGGCTCGCACCGCTTCTAAATTTCTCTACTGAGGGAATGTATATGAGGGTGTTGGATTCCGTCCATTTTATTGATGTAGGCAATTGCCTGTGTGTTGTCGATTCGTAATAGAACCTCACAACTTTGCAGCTCGGGTGCAAAAGTTTTAAGGGCTCAAAAGGCTGCTAAGGGTTCTAAGTGGATTTCTCCTTTTCATTCCAGAACCCATGGACTGATCCGCCTTTGCAATACGCCCCCCAACCAGATTTTGATGCGTCAGAAAAGATCTCCTTCTCAAAAACAAACTGACGTATAGGGCGTCGTGACGAATGTATGTTATGACAAAACCAAATCAAGTTAGGTCGTAAGGATTCTTGATAAAACATGGATTCGTCATAATTCCCATCAGCTAACAGCAAGGCTTGAAACTTAGCCCGTTTTAGAGCTTTGGTGTAGCCCATTCCATGCGGTATCACAGGACAGCAAGAAATCAGACTTGCAATTAGTTGGGAAAACTCTTCAATAGTGGATGATATTTTCTTCAGAAAGATTTTTATCATGGAACCTATTTTTTCTCCTTTGCTTAAAGGCAACTCTAACATTAAGGTTTCGGAGATTGAGGTGAACCCTAAAGAATTACAACTTGTGCTAGTAATTAGGCAACTTTTATCGTGATTGATTACGAATCCTAGTGATTGAAGAAGTTTAATGATAGTTTGGACATTGTATAAACAGTCTTCAAAAGTGGTGCCGAAAAAGAGAAAATCGTCTAGATATACTACTAATAAGAGTCCCTTACCCTCAGATGGCTCACAACTGGCTTCATGATTCTTGTAAGTAGAGAGGGACAAATATTTAACCTGAAAGGTGGACAATTAAACTTATATAGAGTGTCTTCGAAGGACAGCCTCATAAATTTGCGATATCTTTCATCTATTGGCATTAAGAAGTAAGCATCCTCCAGGTCCAGGCTTTTTATATGGAAATTTTTCGTCATCAACTTACTGGCAGTTCGAGTGTCTTCTATCTTAAAATGGGGTATTCCGATAAATTTATTCGAGGCCTTCAGATTGAAAATAAATCCTTTAAATTTATTTTTGCGATCGGTAAGAAAATAAGAGGATTAATATTTCCCTTTCAAAGACCAACAAGGACAGGTTGCTCCCATTTCTAATAACTCGTCGATCTCAGTTCTCAAAAATATAAATTCGTCCTGGGCCCAAATTCGAACAGATGGAGAAGTTTTTTGTCATGGTTTCCGACTGAACGGAATCTGGCAACCTTCTACCGACTGAAGGACGAAGGCTTCTATAGTAATCGCCTTCCAAGTTGGAAGAAAATTTCGCAAGCGGCCTGCCATACTACCCTCCATTTCCACTCGTGTCGCGCTGAAGGTCGAGATGGTCGTGTCGTTTGCTGTCCTCGAGACGTCGCGTCGGTTGAGATTTCTTGTAGGGTTGTTGCTTCGGTTGAGAATTGTAGTTGTTGCTCGTCCACGAAGGCCTCGGGTTTCTCGTGAACGAGATCTCCGAGTTTGAAGATCCAGAGCTTTGGTTATTGGGAGCCTCCTTCGAAGGGACTGGTGGTTCAATATTCTTGCTGATCTCTTCTGATGAGTTCACTTTGTTAATCTTTTTATTAGGATATCCTCAAATAGGAAAGTTCCTCTGTCTGATTTTTCCAGAATGGATTTAACCCGATTTATTATAAGCGAGAGCGATGAATGCTCTTCGAGCAATCGTCTCCGCATGATAGAATTGTGCGATCAGCTTTCCACTATCGGAAAGATATTCGAAGAGATTTACAACATCAAGCCCATTATCTGTATTGTCCAGTAACATATTTATGTCCTGGCCCAAAGCTGACAACGCCGAGCCTGCCCAGCGCTCGGAACTTTCAAAATGCTCGTCCCTTTTCACAGTCGACTCTCCCATTGACAGCAGCATAATCGGGTTGACTTCTCGAGCATCCAAGAAGGTATTCTCTTTTCGAAGATATTTTTTAAATAAATCCTCTTTTTCTCCATTTGGAAGGCCTGACCTGAGCCGGACGTTCTATGTTGGAACCAGCTCTGGATTGAAATCGATATCTCCGGCACTGAGAGTGGTGGGACTTTTTTCAACGCACCTAGCCTCTTTTTATCGACCGTCGGCAAGGCGTTATTGTCCGCCATGTTCTTTTCTTCGATGTTCTGAGTCCCCTTTGAATCGGCATTTTCGCCCTGTCGATTGCTATCTTTACTTGTCTCTTCCTTTGATTAGGCTACTGTGAGGATATCACTGGATTAGTCCCGTACCTTTGTACATGCTTTACTAGGTTCAGGATCGGCACGTATCTCATCTCTAGTATGAGCCTGGCAGTCCGAGTTAGTTCAGGAGGGAGAAACTCAAACAAAGGACTTACCATCATTTGGTTCCCTCGATGCATCTCGAGAACGGGATTTCCGACTTTTAGAAGAATGCCGGGATCGAGAAAGAGTGCGTGATGAGTCACAAGTTCGAGATGTACTGGAAGAATGAGACGAACTAGATGACTCGTATCTTGAACACTTACGTTTCCGATCTTCTTCAACTTTTTTCTCCAGTTATTTGACTTGACGGAATAAATTTCTTACGTCTTCTTGGTTGAAAGAAGAATACTTACGTTTATGGCCGATGATGTAATCATCCAACTCAACACTTGGCTCTCACGTGTGAACGTGTCGGGCACAAAGAAATGAAACTAAGTTTCGACAAATAGGCGCAGGGAGGGCGCGGTGATGGAAAATTTTGGCTCTTAAATTTGTGGCGATCTGGCGTAGAGTAGCGGATCAAGACGTATGAACTGAGAAGACATATTTAAATAAACAACGAAAGTCAAGCCTATGACTACTTCAAGAAATATAGGTGTTTAGGTTTACCTGAAGGTCCAGAACTGGTAATTATATAAAAAAAAAATTATACTCATTTTTTGTTAATATTTTCATTTTACTTCTATTTCTATTAGATTTTATTGTTGATCTTTGATTTGCAGATGAATTGCGACTTAAATTCAATATATACAGAATGTATCATGCATAAATGAAACCATACCTTTATTGTTAGACAAATAAATGATTCAAAAAACTTTTCATTTGTCAAGTTTCTTCATTTTAATACCTGCTAAGTTTGTATTGAAATAACAACCAAGCCCGTGGTATAAAACTCTTAAAAATGTAGGTATAATATGCTGTATAAAAATTATCATGTGACACTGCACGAAATGGTATAAGCAATAGAATTTGTTTCAAGATTTATATGAGTCATGAGACTAGGTTTCTCTTAATTAACGCAAAAAGTATTCGTGAAAATTTCTAAAACAGGGCACATAAAAATATAGTAACTTAGAAATTGAATCTGACTATAAAGCCCAATGTGTTACAAGAAATTTTTCGCATTTTTATCAGAATTTCTGTCAGAAATCCCCCGAGTTTTCTCTACATGTGAGTAGTAAGTATATTGAAAATCTTTATCTAGTAGCATCCTGCTACTTTTCCAAACGGAAAAGTCTGGCCGATTGATGGAGAGCTCGTTGAATTGCTGATCACGAATTTTATAGTACCTGTTGGTTCCCGAGTGAGATTGTTTTTATAGTATTTTTCAAGCAGAAAGCTTAAATTCTGCTTGAATAAATCAGAGTTGAATTTATTGTATAAACCCGAGTTGATAGTTGTCTTTCTGAAAAAACAATGAAAATACATTCAGGAAGCGTTCAAATATTATGCCAATTTACAACTAATAATAACAGACTTCGAAGTTCCACAATTTTTTACTTTTTTGATACTTTTTCAGGCAAGGTTGCATTTTTGCTACTAAGGCTACTGTTACTGTAAGGCTACTGTTTTTCTACTTCTCTCAATAAAGTGATATAAAAAATTGATCATACTAACAAATTTCAGTTTTTCAAAAATGAAAAATGAAGTATAATTTTTGTTAAAGTCGTCCTTTTTGGTTCAGAATTTTTTTTTTAGTTAAAAATTCAACTATTTGGTTCAAAAATTGATCTCTTTTGGCTAAAAATCTTATTCTATGGTTGAGAATCTAATTATTCTGTTAAAAATTAACAATTTTGTTGAGAAGTCATCTTTTTTCATTGAAAATTTGTCTTATTGGCTGCAGGTTCAACTGTTTTGTTGAAAATTACTCTTTTTGGATTGAAAATTGTACTCTTTTAGTAGAAAATTGAACTATCTGCTCCGCAGAAATTTCGTCTTTTTGGTTTAAAACTTTATTCACATCCTTTAGTATGCATTTCTCCAAATCATCTATTTTGGTTAAGAATTCAACTGTTTGCTTGAAAATCAATCTATTTTGGTTGAGGATTCAATTATTTTTTCGAAAATTTGTTCTTTTGGTTGAACTCATCCATTTTTTTTTTCAAATTGAAATTTCTTTTGTTAGAAAATTCAACTACTTGGTTGAAAGTTGAACCACTTTGTAAAAAACTCACTTTTTTGTTGAAGATTTATCATTTTAGTTAAAAGTTCATCTTCTTGGTTGAAAATTTATCTTTTTCCATTGAAAATTCAACTATTTGGTTGAAAATTCATATATTTGTTGAAAATTCTTTTTTTTCTGTCAGAAAACTGTATGAAAGAAATTCCTTTCAAATACGATCTTTTTTTACTTTAAGGTATTTCTTACACTACCTTTTCATTTAAAATAATAATTTTTTATTGATTTAAAAAGGCCACTTTTATAATGCTGCAAGCTTAAGTTTAATAATTTTGAAACTTTTAGATAGAAAGTACATTATTTTCAACGTTTGTAGAATAATTAAACTTCAAAAGTAAAGAATATTTGAAATTCTTCAATTTTGAATGGTGAAAATGACAGTGATCTCTTTTTTGGACGAAAATCATATTTTTTAGTAAAATAATTTTATCCAATCACTTTGATTATTATCACTTTATACTACATGATATGATACTCATTAATAATATGTATCCTCTTTAAAATTTCTATAATTTCAATCTGGAATTATAATTTTGAATGCGCAACTCTAAAACAGTTTAATTTTTGAGACCTTGAAACTAAAGTTTCTCACTTGAAAACTTAAATTCGAAAATATGATGTTTGAAATTTCTTAATTTTTGGAGGGTTTCCAATGTTTCCAGTGTTGTAGGCTATTATTTTGAAATTCTACAATTTCAAATGTTTTATTTTGAAATAGTTTCTAACTTTGAAGTAATACTGGATGATAATTTATTAAGAGAAAACTTTGTCGCTGAAACACATATTTACCGAGGGGGTTGGGGGGGAGGGGTCAAAAATAAAAGTCAAAAATAACTTTGTCTTTTTTAAATTAGGGTTTTTTTCTGCTTCTCACTGAAAGGAAAGCTCAGGTAATCGGAAAATGACCAGAAATTTTTTTCTGTTTTTCGAGGCCTCTATTTCACTGTTAAATCTTCAAAAATTTGGCCTTTGTGCTCAGTTTAGAATGTAATTATTGTAGATTCAAATATTCTGAATTGCTTGGTTTCAATTTGAAACGTACAATATTGTCTGGTTTTTAATTTCTTCGAAATCGTAGAGTATCAAATTAATACACGTGATATTCCCACAATTTTAGTTCAAAGGATTTGTCATTAAACAATTTTGTATTGATTGCCTCCAGAATGAATCCAAAACAATGGAAAGTTAAGAAAATAATTTGTCAAACTCAAGCCTTGAAAATGAGAAGATTTTAGAACTAGACATTGAAAATTGAATTATATTTTATTTGAAAATATTCCAAAATATTGAAAAATTGAAAATTCAATTTAAAAAATCAAAACAATTTTGAATTGAGAGGCTTGAGATTATGAAATCTCAAAAATTGAAATTCCATCAATTTTGTTTTTTCATTCTTTTTTTCTTAATTTTTAATGTAATACCTTGAAATTGTCCGATTCTTAGTTAAATATTTCAAAAAGTAAATCATATAATATTGAAAATTATTTGATTGGAAGATTCAATAAATGAATTATAATTCTTAATGGAGTGTTATAAATGAAACGATTTAAAATCAAAAATCTGAATACCTCACTTAATTTTCAATGAATCGATGAGAGTTTCCGAAAAACTTCATTCAGCAACCAAGAAGATACAATTATCGATTGACCTCATTTTGCAATGAAATATTATTAAACAAAAAGCGATTGTTACTTTTTCATGATTTCCTAGGCATCGCTAGAGTATTTTGAATATGTCCTGCAAAAATGAACTTATTGCAATAATATTCAGCCGAGTTAGAACGATTTAAAACCTAATAAAATCAGGGAGAAACTTTTTTCAATATTTCGTTTTTATTATTTACAATAAACAATTGGCAAAAAAATTCTAATACGAAAAAGTTTTATTCCCTTATTCTCTACAATTCTACATTTTCAAAAAATTGATTTTTCGATTTTGAAAATTTTCTTTCTTTGAGACGATCGGACAATACTTTTACGCGTTTTCGAGCGTCGGGATGGTTATTGCACCCGGCGGCTCAATTGAATAATTTCTTTAATTTTGGATGGTTACAATTTTAGAGTTTTGAATTTTCATTTCAAACGCTGAATTTGGAATATTTCCCTTCTATAAGTTTTAATTTTGCAATTGAAATTGAAATGGTTGAATTTTGAAAAGTATAAATAACAATTTGAAATTTTTTAATTTTTAAACGATCTAAATGTACTTGAAAAATACTCTAAATTTCAACGGATTTGTGTATAAAAGAGCTTTAATATCACAATTCTTGGTAATTGAAAATTTTTTCATTTTCAAATGAAGTTTGGATTTGTTTAATTTTCAATTTTCTGTAGTAGATTTTTTTTTCATTTCTGATACTTCCCATTCAAAAATACTTCATTTCAAACATTTATTTTCTGAATAATTTGATTTTGAACGTTCGTAATTGAACATTTTTCCATTGTGAACGGTGAAAAAGACGGTGAATTAATTTTTTTATCAGAGAAATTTGTCTAATCAACTTTAATGTCGAATTATAATTTATTCATGTAAAGTAATTTAATATTCCAGAATTTCAGAAGCTTTGACTTCAAAACATTCAGTTTAGCTTTCAATTTCAAATTTTCAAATTTGAATCGCTTCGATTTGAAATCGATTGCAATTCAAAAGTTTTCCATTTTAAATTGTTCAATTTTGAACGCTTTCAATTAGAAATAATACAATTGATGGGCCACCAACGAAAAGGGCTTATAACTGAAATCGAGCGCATAACTATTGACCATCAGGCTGCTTTCGAAACAAAGAACAAAAAAGATGCGCCATGAAATTTCTTACAAGTATTAATGTCCAAAATTCAAATTCTAGATATATGTACATTGAAAACCGCTGACGGTCAATAGTTATTCGCGCGATTTCGGCTATAAGCCCTTTTCGTTGGCGACCCCTCAATTTCAATTTATTAAAATGTTAAATGATCCAATTTTCCATCTGATATTATTCAATTTTGAACGTTTTGAAATTCTCCTATTTTCGAAATTTTAATCTTAAATCATTCAATTTCGAGATTCTTCAATTCAAAATATAATTGCAGAATTTCTAACGCTTTGAATTATAAATAATACAATTTCAACTCCTATTTGATGACATTGTCCAATGTCCAAAATTTTAGTCTGAAATTTTTCAATTTTGAGAGCTTCTGATTTTAGATTGATGAATTTTTTTGTGATGAAATTATTCATTGTTAAACACTTATATTTAGAGATGATGAAGGTTTAATTTCTCTTCATTCCATTCGAAATAATGTCCTTTTTTCCAAATTTTACACAATCTAAAACTGTTTGATTTGGAACGTCAAATTTTCAATCGATTTCGATTTAAAATTATTAATTACTAATTTTTATTTCAAAAACTTGAAAATTTTTAATATTCAAAAATTTACTTGATAATGGATTTTTAAATTGTTTATATTTTCAAGTTTAGGAAACGAAAACCCGGATGCTAAAATGCGCGTTTCGCGCGCGTACACTTACTGCTAGTTTTATAATACTGAACTTTTGAAGAAATTCAGTTTGCATCGTTTCATTTTAACTACTAATTTTCAATTAAATTTAAGAAATTAAAATCAGAATATCAGAATTCAAATTCCTCTTTAACGTCCAACATTCCAATTGAAGGAAAATCAAAGAAGGATGAAGATTTGGAGGTTTCCTTCTTTTTCTTTCTTCTTTCTTTATTTTTATGTGTTTTTTTTTTATTTTAGGTGGAGATATTTGAGAGTGATTTGTCCAAATTTGATCCTTGGATCCTTATAGTTTTATTAATTTCTAGGAATTTCGTAGTTAATTTCAAACTTCTGTGATATAAATTATATAGCGCAAAAAGGAGAATACGTTTTCCGATCAAAATAGATGACAATCTATCAATTCAAGAACTTCTCTTCTGATTTTTAGATTTTCATTACGTGGGAGGTTTTAAAAGATATTTTCGTGAAATTACCCTTTTGATTTTAAAACTGCAACACGTGGGTGTTGAATGGCGTTTCAATCTGTTTGACGATTCCTCTTCAATCCATCCAAGGCCGGAAGTTACCACTAAATAATCGAGAGAAAATTTTACGGCCCATTTATGTATGCAACTGAATTTCCATTGCATCCGAAGCGATGGATTTCCGCTTTATGCCACGTTTCCAGGGCTCGCGGAATTTCATCGCATTTAACATACATTCAGTCGAATAAATCCTAATACGCTCCAATATCTCTGTTGTTCTCTTTTTTACTAGAATCTCAACAATATTTCATGTTTTTGAACTCTCGAATTATTTGTTATATTTTATGTTTCTATAATTCGCATACGATGTTTATTCATTTGTAGGCAACCATCATAGATATTAAGCATTTGAATATTAAGACTTAGCAATTGAGAGAGACAACGATCTGAAACATCCCTATCGCGGAAAAGGGAGGAACTTTCTTTACCCTGGTGTGGACATACCTACATACGTAAGCATGGCCATGTCAGGATAAGAAAGGTACTTTCCCTCACGTCGGCAGAGTAGTAGAACCGAGTGTAGATGAGAATCGCGAGTGCAGCGCCCACGAACTTTGAACGCGCGCATCACCCTCCACTCGTTTCTTCCCACTCCGCTCAGCTGATCGGGACTCTCGCGAAGCGCCATGTATATAAAAAGGCGTATTGCGCGACGAAACGAGGAAAAAGATCAGGGCCGGAAATCCGCTCTGATCTAAAAGACTAACGGCTGGTCATCTGCTGTTAGCTCTGACGCTACTCTCTCTCTCTCTCTCTCTCTCTCTCTCTCTCTCTCTCGCACTGAGGGCTGGGCATTCGCTCTGCTTGCAAACCCGCTGTACGTTAAACTCGCAAAACCGCTGATACTAGAGGCATACCTAAAGTAGTTGGCTGGATTATATTCCTCTTCTCCTACCGGACAACAAACCCGCAACGACACACTGCATGAAATCACCCTTCGCCCTCTCTAGCACTTTTTAGCTAGGTTGGCCTGAACTGCTCCAGCGCAATCCGCCACGACGCACCTCACCAATCGCTCGCTCGCTCTCTCTCTCTCTCTCACTTTCCTCCCTTGAATGCTCTTTGACACTTTCCCCATATTCCTTCTCCTAGTATCGTCACCACGGGACTCACTCCCTCCCACGACGCACTACGTCACCACCACTCCCCCTTGCACGCTTTCTCTCGATCGCACCCGCTTCCTATTTCGCACTACGTCACCACCACTCGCCCTCTCACTCTCGTGGACATCCTCTGTCTTCCTTCCGGTCACCACCCAAAACTTTCCCTCACCTGAAGTGAGGAGCTTATCAAGGTGTATACTTTGAATGATGGACAATACAAAATGATAATGTAGCTTCGGATATAGGATTGACACTTCTGTTGACAAAAGGCACACCCTCGTGAAAGTTTCAGGCGATGAATGAAGACTGGGTATTGGGAATGCTAGAGGTGTAAATGATCTCAAGGAAATAGAAATTCGGGATACAATGCGCGTAAGAAAGTTAGATATTTTAATGTACCAGAAACAAAGAAGAAGGAGTGTGAGCTAAGAAAGATAGAGAATAGACTTGAAATTTGGTCAGGAGTAGATAATGAATCATATGATAGCGGAGGAATCCCTCTGATTATGAATGAGAAAGCAAAGCGGCATGTCAAAAAGTATAAATGTGTATCTCCTAGATTATCATGGCTCAGAATAAAAGCGGGAACCAGAAGGTTATTTATTATGGCATGCTATGATCCAGATATTGGTGACAGTAGTTATATGAAAGATATATTCTAGGAGTCGTTAAATGATATACTAGGGACTTGCGATCCTGGCGAAAGAATAATTCTACTTGCAGATATGAACGGCTGGGTCGGTTTGCAACGCGAAGGTACCGACAGGGTACTGGGCCATTTTGGAGACCCAAAAACGAACGATAACGGGTATAAATTGATTAGCTTATGCTTAGGAAAAGGCTTGTTTATTACGAACATGTGGTTCGGACATAAAAAGATCCACATGTATACTTGGTGCAGAGGCGAGAGTTGCAGTATGATTAACTTTGTTGTAGCGGATGGGAGACTGAGAGGGCTTTTAAGGGATACAAGGGTTATAAAAGGCTCTGAGTGCGGAACAGATCACTACCTATTAGTTTCAAAAGTGAGTCTAGGTCAAGGGTGAAGGAGAAGAATTAATCATAAGTTCAAGCAGACACGATTTGAAATAGAGAATTTGCAGAAACCAGAAGTACCAGAAGAAACCAGATGAATTAGGCAATAAAAATGCAGAGGGTGCATGGATCATACTACGGGATAGCATCTTCAAGAGAGCATTTGTAGTGTGCGGTACTGTTGCTCATAGTGGGACAAGCCTGTACATTTAAAGGTCATATTTTTGCACGCCCTCAAGGAGCTTCGGATTTCGACAGATAGTACGTAGTAGGCGTGTATTTTTCACTATCCTTGCTCAAAGTCAAAGTGCTTAAAAAATACGACTGTTTAACACTAGGTTGAGAAATTTCTTGGAATCTTAAAAGGGACGCTTTTTTGAAGTAATCTGCCAAGATTCTAGTTAGTAGCTTTCAAACTGTAATGCAGCGAGCAGCATAAAAAAATATCTAGGCGAATCATATGACCGCTAAATGTACAGGCTCGTCCCACTGTGCGGCTGTAGAAAGAAAGACTGAAGATGCTTGGTGGAAAGACAAAATCCGCGTGGCTGTTAACGAGACAAGCAAGCTTACTGGAGAAGGCTGAATATTAAAGGTCTTAGCAATGAGGTGAGGACTAGACTAGAAAATAATAATGGGAATAAACACAGAAAACCAATGATAACAGTCAAAGAAAGCAAGGATAAAATCAAAGCTCAAGAAGATAAAAAAATGCAAAATGATTTTGAAGTAAATAAGAAATTATCTTGGAAATGGGATAAGAAGATTAGGAAAGGAAGTATTAACACTGAGTTAGTCGAAATTAAAAATGCCGATGGTGAAATAAGAATCGATATCCGCGACATTATATCCGTAATTAGGAAACTAAGGAATGGTAAGGCTGCTGGTGTGAATGGTATCACTGCTGGAAAGCTTAGGAGCGGTGGAGTTCATTCCACAACACGAGGGAAAGGGTGATTAAGGTTACTGCACTAATTATAGAGTGATAAGCCTGCTAAGTACCGTAGAAAAAATATTCACCAAAATACTTGTTGGTAATGTCATGGGAATAACTGGGAAAAAGGATCTGGGAAGTTCAATGTGGAATGAGAAAGAGTGTGGAGTGAATGGTTGGCTTCTAAAATCAATAAAAGCAATTTATAATGGTAGTAAAAGGAGTGTAACAGTAAATGGAAAACTGAGCGGCTGGTTTGATATTAAGCAGAGCGTTAGGCAAGGCTACGTTGTGTGCTCTTGGATATTCAATATATACATGGACAAATGACTAAGAATGGCTCTCTCAGGCTAAGAAAGTGTTGATCTCGGAAGAGTGAAAGTGCGTGGACTGACACACAGTAGGAGAAAAGATGCTTCTGTCGACAAATCAATTTTCAGACTAAACCACTCATGCGATTCGGACGGTTCTTCTCCTTATCAAACTGTATCAAATTCCGCGTCGTTACAACGGAGGACATTTTTGGAACATTTTCTCACAAATTTTTTATTTAATATACTAAATGAAAAAAAAGTTCTGACTTTTCAAGACTGTTCTTTAGTCAACAAAAAATTTATTCTATTAACAATGGTCCACGTTGAGGCAAGAGCTCATTCAAAATGATGTCCAGCAGTATTAATTTAGTAAAACAATAATTTAAATTGTTATGAACAAATTGTTTTTAAAAAGCTGTATCTTTCTTATTTGCTTCATTTAAATGCACTAAAACATTATTTTCAGGAGAAAATAGAAATAAAATGATGTTAACTTGAAATTCGAAGACATTGAACATCAGTTCCTAATTGCTTATAACAATTCATAAACAAATACGAAATTAAGGCATTTTCAATTGAATAGATGTAGCTTTTCCAGCTGAATTGGCTGGAAATATTTCACCAATGAACTTCTACTGAGATATTTTGCACTGCAACAATAATCTCGTATCGTTTAAACAAATTTAATAAACAAATGCATTATTTGGCGATTTCCGAGTAGATAAGTTTCGTTTCTCCAGCAGTTGAATTCGTGAATTCTGATGATAACATTAAAATCAAAGATATCGGATCGAATTATATAATTCTGAAATGAGCTTGAGAGAAAAATTTATAATAAAAATGCATTTCATGCTCTATCAAACAAATAAAAATCCATCCAATTAACCCATTAGTAGCCTCTGCTATTTAATTTCTTCTCTTAGTCGCTTAAGGATTCAGTGAGCAAAAAGTCTCATTAGTAGGTCTTAAATAGATTTTGAGAAGCTGCTGCACAGGCTTTAATTAAAAAACGCCACTCTTATTTTCTTGAATTAAACAGAAATTAATTTCATTTATTTTGAAAGGCTCACAATTTAGAGGAATCCATAAATAAATTAATAATTAATTAATAAGGTTTTAAACCTCAAAAAACTGAAATAATTCTTAAAAGCTTTTTAAACTATCCTACATTTTTTTGAGCATATACAAACTTTATGAGACTCAAAATTTAACTACAAAAAATAATAAGATCTCAACAACTGGAATGGCCGGACTCTAAATTACATCGGTGATAGAAAATTCGCAATTTGATTTGCACAAACTTCCAATATCAATTTTTTTTTGGTGATCTGCCGAATATGTTCAATTTTCAAAAATCTTGTAAGACTTCAATATTTTCAGTTTTTCCAAGTCTAAATCTCATTTTCATAACTCGTTTATAAAAATGAGACTTTGTCTTAGAAAATAGATTTCAAATGATGTTACAAGATTTCAAGAATTCGAAGAAATTACCTACCTTGTATTATTTTTGAGAGAATCTCATATTTTCAGAAGTTTTGAAGGTTCTCAGTAAATTTTAATTGAATCACGGAGACTGAAGGAGATTTCAAGGCATTTTATAAGATTTCAAAAAGATTTGCAAAGATTTCGAAGGTTATTGAGCGATTTTAATGGATTTTAAGAGATTATAAGGGATTTTCATGGGATTTTAAAGCTTTCAAGCTATTTCAAGGATTTTAAAAGATTTCAGGGAATCCCAAAGAATTTTAAGGAATTTTCACAGCTTCAAGGACTTTCAGGGAGTTCAATCATTTTAAAGGGATTTCAAGAGATTTTGTACGATATCCATGAAACTCAAAGGATTTTAAGGAATTTTCAAGTGGTTCACAAAATTTTCTGAAGCATTCACGGGATTTCAAAAGACTTGCAAAGATTTCAAAGGATCTTAATAATTTCCAAGAGATTTAAATTAGGTTTCGATAATTTCACGGGGTTTCAAAGGTTTTTGAGAGATTGTAAGGAATTTTTATGGTACTTAAAAGATTTCAAGGATTTTAAAGGATTTCACTGAAGCTCAAAGAATTTTAAGGGATTTCGACCGTTGTTCGAGGATTTCAAGGGATTTTCAGGAAGCTCAATTGTTTTGGAGGGATTTCAACAGATTCTGTAGGATATCCATGAAATTTAAAGGATTTCAAGGAATTTTCATATGATTTACAAAATTTTCAGGTGATTCGCAAATATTTCAGAGGATCTTAGGGGATTTTAATTGATTTTGAGAGATTTAAAGGGGTGTCGAGGATTTTAAGGATTTTAAAATATATCACGGAATCTGGAAGAAATTCAAGGGATATCTACAGTTTTCAAAGGATTTAAAGGGATTTTCAATGAGCTCAATCGTTTCAAAGGAATCTCAAGGGATTCTGTTCAATACTCACGAAATTCATAGGGTTTCAAGGAATTTTCACATGATTTTCAAAGGATTCTAAGAGATTGTACAGGATCTTGAAGATTTCGATCGATTTCAAGGATTTTCAAGGATTTCACAGAATCCCAAAGAATTTTGAAAGATTTCCAGAGTTTTTAAAATAATTTGAAGAGATTCTGTGCTATATCCATGGAACTCGAAGGATTTCAAAGAGTCATCGAGGTCAAAGACTAATTTCTAAATAAGTAAGGATTCATAAGAATTTCCGCCTCCCTCCCCCAAAAAACGGCCTTCTGTAATTAATGGACATTTCCTGAGGGGCTCAATATGAAACTTTTTAGTGCTTTTCTATTTTTGATTGCTAATCTTTTTTTCTTTCTGACCCACCTGAATAAATATTGCATATCGTCAAGGAATGTTATTTGAATACAAATCATTTTTCAAACAGGTTCTGCAATTTGCATAAAATTTCTCCAACATTGTTTTATCAGGAGGGAGATTTTTTTACTTTGTTCTTGTTCCATTTGCTTAGGAAGAATTCTCCCCTAGGTGTGTTATAAGAGGGTCACAACATGAGTATTCCAAGAGCATGGTGTTTGAACATATTTCATCGAAGGGACGATAAAAAGTCAAGATGAAAAATAAAATTTTACTCTCGAAGAATTCCGAATGTCCAATTTACTATAAAATAACGCTAGAAGTGGACAAGTTAACCCCACACTTAGACGTAAAGTTGGACACACTTTTGACTGCGATAACTAGTCCTTTATTTATAATGTGTCCTCTTTGGGTTTATATCAATTCCGTTCCTTGACATCTTCATTATATCCTTTTTTGCATCGCTTTTTCTAACTTATTATTATTATTATTATTACGGATAGACAGGGCCATTCAAGTCCCATAGCACTGCGGCTTTAAAAACCTATTGTACTGTACCATTTTTCATAATCCCCGGCGAAATCGATGTCGCAAGGCTTCAGCGGGTTAGAGCCTGTGAAATTGTTTACTTTACTAAATAAGGGCTAAGAATCACTGTATGAACCGTTATCACGTCCAGTGGTAACCCGCGGCTGCATCCGACTTTCTTAAAAGTACTCTCACTTGCAAGTGTGGCCAGGGGAGAGAAAAATTGCAGGAAACCTGCTACCGAGTATAGTCGGTTTTCCGACTGTCGAGTTTGAGTGTAGACATTCGATATCATCGAGTGTACACAGTCATCATGCTCGCCATGCTTTCCATTTTCTCTTCTCCACACTCCCTCATTCTTCTTTTTTCACTCCTCTAACTTGTTCTACCTCCTTCATCTATTCTTCTCCCAGTCCCTCCTCCCATAAATTTTTCTTAACATTCTCTTGCTATCATCCTCTCTCTTCATTAGTTCTCATACAATCATCCCATACATGCTCATCTAGCTATTTTTGTTCCTCTCTTTTCACCACATCTTCTTTACAGATATTTTGGCAATCCTCTTTTTATCACTTCATACCATTTATTGTACCTTGATTCCCCCATCCTCCCTCATCTATCTATCACCTGCCTTCCTCTGTCTCTAAAGCCCTCTTTCATCTTTCTTGCACCTCTTTATAACACTTTCTCGCTAACTCCTTTCCGTTTCCCACCCTTAA
>JAUMHM010090768.1:0-26839 GCA_032362435.1 Melikaiella ostensackeni
TTTCGCATTCGAAAAAATAGTATCTCATGACATCCAAGTGTGTAGGTAATCTTCGGTTACTCAACTCACTGTATTTTTCAATGATTGGACATTCGCTTAACAAATCCATTTTTATAAACACAAACCACTAACATATCACAGATGACGTTTACTGAATTCAATGCGAGAAAGAAATGCTGTTTAAAATTCAGGTTTTCCAGCTCTCTTATGACATACTCGCGATAAGGCAGTCAAAATTGAACTGAATTCTTTTTCTGAAAAAGCGGGTAGGAAAAACAGAATGTAAACATGAGCCCGGTGAACCGCGTTGTACTGGTAAAATGTAAACATAACCTTGATTCACTCAAAAATTGAAGTACATAGGTTTGTTTCGATTCTGGGGATTAGCGAGCTGACATTAAAATATCATCTAATAATAAAAAATCAACAAATTCAGATGCTGCCTATTGTTGAAACTACAAATGACTTCGGTCCAAAAATTAAACAGGATGACTAAATTGGAACTGGTGTCAGAAATCAGCATAAAAGTAATACTTTGATTATTTAATGCTATTATAACATGCTAATGCATGTTCCGACTATTTTTTTTTTATTTTATTCAGAATATATTTTAAGAAATATACAATACTCGTATGATGGTCACATGGTCAATGAAAGTGATATAATTCTAAGCAAATAGCGGAAAATTTTATTTCTGAGGATTTTTTTACTGATCAGCGCCATTCTGGCCAGATAAAAATTATTTAAATTACTTCCTCACTGTATAGATATAAATCTAGGTACACTCGGAAATATTTTTACCTCATTTAGACACCGAAAATTAATTTTGTTGTGAAATGAAGAGCAATATATCACTTTTAGATATTTTATTTGAATTTAAAATCATTAAAAATCATTTTAATTTCCACATTCTTCATAATCATTGTGGTAACATATTTAAAATACATTCTCCTCAACGTATATCATACGTTTTATGGTCAAACAGTTAAGAAAATTGTCGATCCTCTAAGAAAAAATTTAAGAATCGAAGCACAGTTAGAGAGACTAGAAACTGCACACGCGCGAATGGCGGGAAGAATGACCGATTCCATGGGACAGCAAAGAATACCAACAACTCGGGACCTCCAAGTGAACTACACTCTACCAGAATTTAATGGGGAAGGTAGCCCCAATAGATATTCACACTAACTAAGACAGTACTGGAGTGCTGTCAATCCAAGAGAAGGGGACACCAGATATCTTCTACAAAGATCTCTGAATAGAACACCAGATCACTGGTGGCAAACTATTAAATATGATGTTAAAGACTTGGAGACATTTATTCAAAAATTCAAAAGGAGATATTGGAATGAGCAGACTCAACATGAGCTGCGAAAGCACTTAGAGCTTGGACACTACACAATCAACCTGAGATTTACAAAGGCGGAGTATGCAATGAAAATGTACGCAGAAGCTCAAGAATTAACTCCAAAACCAACAGTGACAGAACTGGTATACAAGATAGCGAGACACTTCAGCGACGAAGTGGAATATGCAATCGTAGCCCGAGGAATTAGCGAGTACGAGCAGCTAATAGAACTCCTCGAGGACTTTGATAACCTGAGTTGATCAACACTACCCACGGAGAACCAGAAGTGGAAGCTAAAAAGAAATGAAGGAAGGGAGAAGGAATGGAAAACCTATAGCGATAATCATGGCGGCCAAATACTTATGGCCAAAGAAACATGGCCATTGATTCGGGAGAACGGATGGGATACCTAGCAGGACCCAAACCAACGACTGGCCGACCATGGACTGACTTGAAGCCAAGGGGATATCAGCAATTGGAGAAACCAGGGGTAACAGGTATCCACCCACCGGGTCAGGAACATGGAGGTTGAAACCGAGCTTCTAGTAAATGATGAGGAAGAAGGCGTGGCCATAGAAACCATCGTGTACAGCAACGTATCATAAAACAAATCGGATCACATGGAAGACAAAGTCGATGGAGAAATACCTAGAAAACAATCAAAATGTTACGTGAACAACTTATTAATGGAAGGCATCCTTGTAGGGGCACTAGTAAATACAGGAGCGGAGGTTACCTATATTTCAGAAAACTTCATGAAGGGGAACAAGGAGCAATTCAGTGCCTTTCCTATGCTACCTCTCTGTGAAGTGACTTTGGCGGGACCCATGGGAGCAAGGCCACCAGATTAAGCAAACAAATATATGCGGATGTCCAACTATCGAACCAGACGATATACAGGTAAGTGGCTTTTGTGGTCGTGCTGAGATTAACAAGGACCTGCATTATTGGAATAGATATTTTAGACCAGCTTAAAGCCAAAATTGACCTTGTTAAGAAAAGGCTCATCTTCCCACATCTTGAGGCAGAACCTTCGCTAACCATCGAGAAGGATGATGAGAAGGAAGAAGAAACATTCCAACCCTATAACATCAATGAAATAAAAGAAGATCTGTGGAATGAAGAAGAAGATACGTATGGAAAAGATGATAACATACAGAGCACACGTCTAAAGGAAGTCACTCATATTTTTATATGGATGACTTAAAGGTCTATGCTTCTGGGACACTTGGCACATACGAGATGGATGCAAAGAACTGTCATTCTACCTGCATTTATTGTGGTATCTGACGAGTGTATTCGAGTGTTTTTTCCGCCACAGACATGAAAAAGTCACTTTGTGATATCTTTTTTCGATCGGTAAAGTAGCACTATATATAACGCAACAAAACTGTCTTATAATGAATTTATACAGTAGTTTTGATGCGCAGTCTGAAATGCGCACCCCATCTACCGCAAAAAGTACCGACTATATCAACCCAATGGGCAAAAAATTGAAGAACGCCTTTAGCATATCTTTGTGACATCTTCTCGACGTCGTAAAGACGTCGTATGTCCGTGACGTGAAAATGCTGTAAAGACATCTTTGCGACATTAATATGTCTTGTAGATATCTTAAAGATATCTTTACGACACGGAAAATGGACGACTTTGCAACGTCGTGAAAACATCGTAAAGATGTCGTAAAGATGTCCATTTTTTTGCCCACTGGCAAGCCCCCCTACTAAAAATTCCCACATAGGGCCCCATATAGGAACTCATATAGGGATCCATATGGGAGTCCACATGGATTCTTATATAAAATTGCATGCGCAAATTAAGTCACAAAATGGAATACGAACCTATGTAGGAATCTACATGGGAACCTTTATAGCATCCTATATCGATGCCTGCCTGTGGAAACCTATGAATTGCTCCCACAGGAAGTTTGACGCAGGATTTCAATTTTTTAAAATTAAATCTGTTTTCAAAAAATTATCTTATACTGAACAATTTTGGAGGGCGGAAATACTATGTAATTACTAATGTAATATTATAGTGAAGTAAGCTGTTATATTCGCAAAGAGCGCGTAATAACCGCGAGGCGTACTCTGGATGCTTTCTGGAAACTTCATACTTACTCCAAGTACACTAGGACCTAGACTTAGCTCGGGTTTTGGGTATTGCCTCGACGTCCGTGACGCGCTGTTTAAAACGCTAAAAAAAATATTTCTTTGTTTATCATAAATAATGGCTTTTCAACTTCTAGATTTATCCATCAGACCAAAATGAATTAATTCGGAGCAAAATTAAGAATAGTTAAATCATTATTCTGTAAATAAAAGATATACTTCACCAGAATGATAAATTAAACATATTATTATATTATATTATAAACATTATGATAATTTGTAAATTAAAAATATGATAAATAAATAAAGTATATTTTTTATTTACTGTGCATTGATCCAATTATGTTTAATTTTGGTTTAGTGGATAATTCTATGAGTTAAAAAGCCGTTATTTATAATAAACAAAAAAAATTTCAGCCTTGTAAGCAACGCATGAGTCTTCATAAACCTTATCTTCGAAAAATGTTTGTAAGCTCAAACATTACGTAAAAAAAACATGTTCTAATTGATGAATGATATGCATTCAATTTGTTTGAGACCAGGGTGACCTAAGGTCCTTTAATAGTAAGCAAAAAACGCAATAAATATTTTCGGAAAATTCCAAAAAATGGCGGAGATATGGGATTTTAAAATTTCCTGTACCTTTTTTTGGAAATATGTTATCATGTCTTTGCTTCTGGTTAACCTAAAAGCTTTTTGGGATTCCAAATTTCTTGTAATAAGACGTACTTTCATAAAAAAATAAAGAAATTTTTGACTCTTTTTGGCAAACTCAAAAAACAAGAATCACTTCTTTGAAAATACTACATTTTTTCCGCCGAATGAAGGTCTACATGTGCCTAACAAGTTCTGTAAATTTCATCTTGGGCCAGTCAGTAGTTTAGGAGAAAAAAATTCAAAAGCAACGTCTTGTATGACGAATTGTGTTACAACGGCGGGCCGCACAGCGGCTTAGTTATTAGCATACAGTCAGATGTTTTTCGGACTTCTCAATTTGTGCGAGCAATCTTGCGCGGCTTACGAGTTCTTGTTTTAATGGTTCTTATAACAGTTGCCACATTAAAATCTTCTGAATCAGAAAAAAGTTTCGTCTTTACTTCTGTCTTGGAAATTAAAATGACAGCGTGGATTTGCTGCGTTCCATCAATCGTAATGGAATTCTTGAATCGTTCACTAAATAAATTTTTTGCGCTTCATATTCTCCACTATTGCAGAACTCTACATGAATATTCTTGAAGTTCAACTTAGCCCGCCCACTGAAACATTTCTCAAGGATTAGTGATTTGATTATCGTACGGATTTTGCAGGTTTGCTTTGGCAGCTGCCCTTTTAAAAATACCTCCTATTCCATCGCAAGGTCCTCTACCATGGGGAGTTGCATGGAAGTTGAATTTGCCTGGAGAACCAAAATCTTTCTTGTGGTGTGTTAAATAACCAAAATTCTTGCGATTTTTATATTGCACTGCTGACCCATCTTTAAAGTACATTATTTTATTCATAAGAATTCCTGTTTTCCCTAAAAACGGTATTAGTTTTTTCCGAAAAAGATGTACAGCAATCGTGTTATGTTCTCTCACGTCTGATATAACAGCGTAGCTAATGTATTTTAATTCTTCTTTACGTGTACGATAGTAAACCACAAAAGGATGAATAGTTACCTGTGTTTTTGACCAGTGATGTCCTTATGAAGAATCTTGATAATAAATACAGTGATTTTCTGCGAAATCTAGAGGAAGAAGCTCACCTATTTTTAAATGAGCTTTCATGTCTTTGATATTCAAATTTTGTTGTTTGGCGATGAAATCGTGTCGAAGAAGTTCCTTCATATGGTCACTCAAGAAATCTGCGAAATTATCTACTGGTTTAATTACAGTTCCTAGATCAGATCGATCTGTGGTAAATCATTGTTTGAACGTGTTTTGTTCAATGAAATTTGCTGCGTATGCTTCCTCTAATAAAACATTCATAAAATATCATAAATTAATTGTTATTTTATAAACAAATTTTATAAACAATTATCCATAGCAGGTACTTATGTTGAAATAAATCAAGTTTTTTATATTGAATCAGCCAAAAATTATAAGAAAATGTCACAAAATCATCAGATTTATTCATACAATAACAGCTGATAATTCTTCAAACAAATCTAATTATCAAATGCACTGTCTGGTTACTTCAGAGGTAAAAACTTGGTTTTTTCAACGTAATGGAGAGCTAAGGAACTAATTTCTAAACTTTAAGGAAGCTTATATCACAATCAACAATTTTTATTGTTAACAACAATTGTTTAAACAAATGTTCATCATCTTGGGCATTTTTCAAGGAAAAAATTGCGTTTCACAATGGTATTAGCAGACTGTTATCTAGTAATGGCTCTGTGCTATCGGTCGATAACGCATAATGCATTTTTCGGCTATTTTTAAGGATAAAAACTTGGTTTTTTCAACATAACCAACTGTTGATTACTAATTTTCTTACTTTTTTTATGAAACTCCATAACGATTCACTATTGTTATTGTCAATAATAATCTTATAGACGAATTTCTGTCCTCTCATACATTTATAAACAAAAACTTGCGTTTTTCTTGCGAAATATATAGACAATTACTTAGATATAACTCCTTGCTATCATTTTGATAACAAACGACCATTTTTTAAACAAATGATTAGATTTTGTACTGCTGAACAGACGTGTTATACATACTAAGTAATTTTTAGAAGCATTGCTGCAGCTTCTAAAGGCAATGGTCTTTCTGCCTTTACAAAACATGTTCTGAAACTAGTCATGTAAAGATCAGCGGAGAATAGGAGGTAATGCAGTAAATCAGTATTTGTGTCAATACGACTACTTTTTCTGGTATTGTTTTCCCTGCATCTTTTAAAGTCTTCATTCTTAGCTTCCTGTGCCTCTCCTGTTGATTGACCAATCGGAACAACGAGGGAGTCTATTATCTTGGAACCATGAATTAGAACTTTATGCATTGATGCAGGCATGAAGTACCAACTGTATTTTTGTCCACACAGACTGCTGTTTTTAGACTATTTTCGCAAAACTTGTTTGTATCGTTGGCTTTACCAGATGCTAAAATTTGTAACAGTAGGTGAAAGCTTTTTAAAAGCACTACATCGATGCCAGTAATTTAGGAAATCGTCTCATAATTCTTCGAAGAACTTTCTGGCTGTGTTTCCATTTTTGGAAGAGCCAGCACCTTGTTTTGAGGTGTCCACAATTAGGCCAAGTTGTTGACGGATTTCTCTTTTTATTAGTTCTTTCCTAGTATCGCGAACTTCTTTGTCTACGACCGTCTTACATGCCCAGGTTTTGATTGGCAACCGATAGCTAATGCTCAGTACGCATTCCATCAGCCTAATCAATAAATGCAAGACTTGTAATCCGAACTTAAAGGTCTCTTCATTTTCTTCTCTTTTCAGGACTTGCGTTAAATTATTCATCTCACTTGGTTTTTCATGACGGATAGTACAATTCGCGACAGATGATGTTCCAGTGAGATGTAGGCATACTTTGCCATCAAACATTGTGCCAATTAGTTCGTGCTCTACAAAATTAACGAAATCATCAGTTTCGACTTTGCTTGGTTTCAGTCTTTTCATCTGCATGTCAACATTGCAAAATTCAAGTGAAATTTTCGATTTCGTTTCTCTAGCATACTCGAACATTATTGGCACACAATTTTTTAGCGAACAAGAACGAGAATTTTCTGAAATCACTAGCGATGATGGATCTGTGCATTCGAGACAAAGAGGAACCAAGGACATAAAAGAGAGACTTTCATCAGAATTTCCAGAATCTTCGTACAGTTGTTTGTAAGGGTTAAGCCCGGACGTGCCATTACTACCATATTTTGATATCAATTTCAAATGCTTCAAATTTTCAGGTTTCACTCCTTCAACTTTCAAAAGTCTCACAGCAGTATGATCTGAAAGGTCTTGCAATCGAGTTGTGGCTGCTGTTTAAGTATAATTTGTATTGCAGTACTTGGTGGATAACAATTGGTTCTTGCATTCGTAACCTGTTTGTAAGGAGGGAGGATATCTGCGTTTTTGTCTTTTAAGAGATTCCTTAAAAGTTCGTACTTATGTTTTGTCAATTTTAAATCAATAAAAAGTGCAAGAGCCTCATCACTAGTGAATATAATTGCCTTTCCACTTTCGACTGCTGATTCAACATTCATCGTGTCTTTTTCAATACCATTTTTAATTATTTCAATCGCAGTCTTGTTGTCCAAAGTATGTAAATTAGGAAACAAATCAACTTCATCTCAAAACACGATTGTTTAATTGCCTCAATTCTTTTTTTTTTGGTTTTGTCAGAGCATTCTTCGAAGCTCATTCAGAATGAGTGTCGACTTTGGTTGTGAAGTTAGAGTCAGTGATTGACGGTTACATTAATTTCAAATATCTCCAAGAAACACGAAATTTTTTGTTTACAAATATATGAAAGGTGAAAAATTTCTCTTTAAAATTATTAATGACAATTACATAGAACAATAGCATAGAGCCATTACTAAATAACAGTCTGATAATACCCTAAAGAAAGGCAATTTTTTTCTTAAAAAATGCTTAAGATGATGAAAATTTGTTTAAAGAATTGTTGCTAACAAAGAAAATTGTTGATTGTCATATAAGCTCCCTAAAAGTTTAGAAATTAGTTATTTACACTTCATTACGAAGAAAAAAAAACAAGTTTTTACCTATAAACATATCCAGACAGTGCATTTGTTAATTAAATTTTCTTGAACAATCATCAGTTGTTATTAAATGAATCAATCTGATGATTTTGTGACATTTTCGTACAATCTTTGCACGATTCACGATTGCACGTTCATAAAATTTGTTAATAAAATAACTATTTATTATATTTTATGAATTCAATTAAAAAACGGTTTTTGTCTATAAATTGTTCAAATTTAGTGCAAATCAATTCACGAATCACTGCTAATCCCCATGAATCAATTTTCCCTCACTTATTTGTTTATAACAAATTTAATAATTTCTTAAATAATTTCTAAGCTATTAGACACCTTTTCTGGATAGTTTGCTTCATTGATTCTAAAAAAAATTCCATTTTTGTTATTGAATAAAAAAAAATGAAAAAACTTTTTTCAAAATCGACTTTGACCGATTTGTGCGGAATTTCATTAGCTTTAATTTAAAAAAAAAGTTCAAATCGGTTTACGAACTGCTTCTGAATATCAATTTGTCCAAAGACATTTTTTTTGTCCCACTGAGCGACGTCCCGCCTCTCGCGACTTGTGAGTATTACCGAATATTATAATGATGAAAGCAATCCTCGCATTCGACAATTTTTGATATCTTATAAATGTATTGTTATAAAAATTTATATTTGTGTTGTTAAATTTATATTCCTAGACTTTAAAATAATTTTCAAAATATTATTATATCGCAAAAATAAAAAGCAAAGATTTCACACACGCCGGACAAGTATCGCCTACGAAATTTCTTATTCCAAATTCGAAATTTTGCTTTCTCAGGCCATCAGGTTCGCAAGCATTAGAAAACATACCCACGAAACATATCGAAAGAAAACCGTCGGACAACCGTTTTTGGTTACATTCAGAAAAATATTTGGTTGACACAACTAAAACGTTTGGTTAGTAAAATTTGGTCGATTTAACCGTATACAAATAATTTGTCGGATTCAACAAAAACATTTGGCTAAATCGAAAAAATATTTAATTGACACAACTAAAATGTTTGTCTAGTAAAATTTGATCGATTTAACCGTATACGAATAATTTTTCGGATTCAACCATAACATTTGGTTAAATCGGAAAATTATCTCGTCAATCTAACATCAGCAAAAACTATTGGTTGATTGTAGTAAACGAGTTTTGTTGACTTAACAGAAATTTTGTTCGATCAACCAAATTTGTTATCTAAATCAACCAAATGCGTTCAACCAATCGATTTTGTTGAATGAACCAATTTTTATTTTCTACTGATCTCTATATTAGTTAGCAAATACCAACAAAAAATTGTTTCTTTCACGATATATTTTGCTTCGCTTTCTATGAAATCCACTGTTCAATAATTTTATAATAATCTATATGTGCAAATGCGTTGTTATTGTTTAAATACTTTGAATGTGCACTTTATTTTTATTTTCAAAAAATGATGAATTTGTTACACACTGAAAGATTCCCAGATTAATAGACTGTTCGTTGTCAAGAATGGATATCAGCATGTTCTGAATTCTAGTTAGTAAATATCACAACTTATTATAATTATTAACAGTTCTGCTTTAAACATAGTCGAATAAAAATGTAAATTGACCAAAAATTTCGACACGATATGTTTTTTCGACGTTTTTGATGTACATTGCATTTAGTTTCATGAAACATCCTTTATATGAAACCTAGGTTCTCGACAAATTATGATATAAAAATATATTCTGTTGTATTATCATTCTCTATAAATAAATAATCTTGGCAATTTGTGAAATCGTATATTCTTGTTAGCTTATTTAAATTTCATGCATTTTATTCAAATTGATTGTCTTTGTGATTTAAAAATGATTTTCAGGAAGAAAGTGCATCGCGAAAAGGAGTAGCACTTCAGAAAAGCGGAAAAGGTAACATTTATATTTCAATCTAAAAAAGTGTCATACCTTCTACGACAAGCAAAATTCAAATTTCGGATCTGGATAATTCTCAATAAAAATGCCGCTTTTACTGCACTGAAATAAAAATTAAATACATTAAAATGTAACAGTTTCTCTCAGCAATGTCAATTCAATACATGGCATGTCATCAGTTTTGAAATAGAGATTTAAATTTTAAATAATAACCAAGCCTTCTTGAAATTTCAGGTTTTGCGATGCCACCACTGGGTCTAAACTACATTTTGCAGTCAGTATCTTCAAAAGTCGACGTAAATACATTCAGAAGAAAAATAACGACAGATCGAAGAACTTCAGAACATTATTCTCCATTAACTTCTCCAGTCAACGTGCTGCACAAACCCTTCAACTGTCCGAAATGTGGACGAAGTTTTGCTGTGAAGGGCAATATGAATAGGCACTTGAAATACGAATGTGGTCAACCCCCAAAATTTCAGTGTCCCTATTGTCAGTTTCGTTCCAAACAACATTCAAATGTCTTGGCTCATGTCAGAACTCGTCATCGTGGTCAAAATGCTTATGTACTTAATCTAATACATAAAACCTGAATTGTAATAGAATTATACATGTTTACGTTAAGTTTTGAGCAAAAATTTTGAGCCTAAATTGATTTACAACAACAAAATTATATTTAGTTGCAAGGGAGAAGATTTTCAATATACTCTTACTTTCCTAATTTTACAGATGCAACACTTGTAATATTGATGAATGATTCTAAATATTATTAATTTCCCAATAAACTATTAAGTTCTTCACAACAGGACAGCAATCGTTTATTAATCATGACTAGTTTATTTACAAGCATTTTGAATCAGTTTCAACGGATATGATTGTTGTTTTCAGATTTTATGAGAATTCGTTGAGGTTGTTAATTTCGTTAGCCTTCACTTAATGTATATACTTACAAGGAGAGGTTGCGAGGTGCGGGACGCCAATTTGACTGGGACTTTACAGGATGAAAGTGCATCAAAATCCATGAGATACTTATTTTTCTTTTCATCCAATGGGCCTTAGTTTCCGAGGTATCGAGGTTGGAGTATTTACGTTTGAGCGGTCAATTCGCCATTGCCGAGCATGGACCGCACTCAAATGCGTAAATATTTGAACATAGATATCTCGGAAACTAAGGCCCATAGAATCGAAAGAAAAAATATGTTTCTAATGGATTTTGGTGTACTTTCACCCTGTGAAGTTCCATTCGAATCGGCGTTTCGCATCTCGCGACCTCTCCTTGTTAATGTACAATAACACGAACATATTTTAATTTGCGATTTAAGTATTATTTGCAGATACGACATTCTCAATATTTTACTAATCTTTCTTTGTTCCATCTTAAGCTTATTTTCTCTTTCTTGTCCATCAATTTTTTAAATATCTTTGTTTCTGCAAATATAATCTTTGAATAAAAATTATTCAAAAATTGTTCTAATTGAAAATATATTTGTTTCAGAAGATTTTGGCGGTCAATATCACCTCGGCGAATACGATACTACTCAATTGGCGTTCCGAAAGAGGGCGTCAGCATGGAAAGACTGCATCTGTCAAAAGTGTGGCAAAGTCTACAGTTCAATAGGAAATCTTCAGCGTCATTTGCGATATGAATGTGGAATGATGCCACGTTTCAAATGTCCGTATTGCAATTCCAGAGCGAAACAAAAAGTGAATGTTAAAAAACATATTAAGAGAAATCACGAAAACAAACTAATTTATGTCATAGACACACTTTGTTGAAATAATTTATACTGATACTATATCTCTGTTATCTTACGTTACAAATATTTTATATACATGGTCTCGCGAATAAACTGAATGTCATTAATTAAACTGTTCTCACTTTCAACATTTATTTAAAATTTGTGCGTTAGAGACACTGAACCAATTTTTGTAGAACAGATAATATCTCTTTTATTTTTGATTCACAGGAAGAGTCATGAACGAGTTGTTATCGAAAAACTTGCCCAGAGACTTCCCACCAACCTTGTCTTTGTTAAAAGATTTCGGAGATGTGTGGATTGGAAAAAGAAGTATTCAATTTCCATTTCGATGTGATCAGTGTGGAAAACAGTATCAACATCGGACTACTCTGCAGAGACATACTAGACACGAATGCGGAAAAGAACCGCGTTTTAGGTGTGATGAATAAATATATTAATGATTAATATATATCATATAATATACGTGTATTTTTTAAAGTTATTAATATATATTTTTTAGGTGTCCTTATTGTTCGCGTCGGACCAAACAGCGTGGAAATTTGTATCAACACATTCGAACTCATCACCCTGGAAAAGACGTCTTTTGTACCGAATAGAAAGAATCTTAAATTTATGAAAAAATAGTTTCTTAAGGATTTCAGAGTTACCAAAACTGCTTATTGCAAGCATTATACAATCTTGAGATTTAATTGAAAATTGCTTATATTTTAAAATTCTTCGGGGTCTCTTATTGGAATTACTACTTGAATACATTTTTGAAACGTATAATTTCTCATTACTATTTATCAAAATAAAAACCTGTTGGCAATCCTGAAATTCTCAACATCTAAAGCTAGAGAGTTTGTTAAGAATAAAAATGACGTGTCTTACGTCAAATTTAAAACGCAAGTGGATAGTTACCGTTTATTTATAACAAAGCTCAGTTTGTTTAATAAAACAATTTCCTTAAAATATGCAAATGTATATTTATTGATATTCGTCTTTATACGATTCAAATGATTGAAAATTCGGAAAGAATGAATAAAAGGTAAAATTTCTTCGTGTCCAATCGAGAGATATTTTTTAAAAGATTTAATTCCATAGTTTCAACCGTGTTGAAATTTTAAAAAATGTTCTAAATGAAATAAATACTAAAGCAATTTTTTTTTTTCAGTCACCATGAGGCGCGGTTCACTTGATAGGAAATATTCATGTACAACCTGTGGAAAAACTTATAAATGGAGACAAGGTTTGTTAAGGCATCGTAAGTACGAATGCAATGTGGATCCAATGTTCCAGTGTAAATATTGCTCACACAGATCGAGGCACAAAGACAATTTAATGAAACATATATTCGCAAGACACGTTGATCGTGGATATTATATGGGAAATTAATCTACAACTGTAAAATAAATTCGTCGAGAAATAGTTTTTTTTATCGACTTCCGTTTTAACCTCAAGTCTTACCAAAGGAAAGAAACGTTTTTATAATGCGTCATCACATCTTGTCAAATTTATTACAAATTTAAAAATTAGAGTGTATAATGATGTACGCAAATAAAGCATCCTTTTCAAGTCGATGAGTATTTTTGAATGTGTTACTGCTCATTTAATTATCTTTCCACCTCTTAGTGCACCTAGAGGAGGACAAATTATTTTAAAAGAAATATACATTGAACCTTCGCTTTTTTTTCTGCGTGTTATTATAATAAGAAGAATTGTAATATAACAATTGCTGATGTTTGTGGTAATTGTGGTATGCATAATTTGACATTGTTTTGAATTTCAGATTATTTATAATATTACCATTTATCGTATTTATCAGATCATTATTTCAAATTTTGTTTACCAATTTTATAGCCAAAGCGCAACGTTTACATAAAATTGAAAAATCACCTAAGGTTCCATCTGTTTTCAAGAAAATGCTAGACATCTTTTGAAACCACCCCTTTTTTGTATGATTCTTTTTTGTCTGGGGACCCGTTTTGTAGATAAATCCAAAATACTTAGAAGAATCAAATGTTTTTGTTTTATGAGATGAAAATTTAGTTTACAATGTTCTTGGTTTTTTTCATTCGTAGAGCAATAAATTAACACACAAACGCGTTTTTATATTCTTTTAATGTTTCCATATAAACATTTGGTTCTGATCGAGCTTTGTGTGGAATTATTTTCGTTCAATTGGTTACCTTTACTTTTAAGAAATAGTTCGATTGTGCGTGGATACTTTGGTTTGGAATCGAGTTTATTGTTTTTAAATCAATTCATGCACATTATGTAGTGAAAGAGTGTTATGAACTAAAGTTTTTGTTTTTACCCTTTCCTCGATTGAGCAAAATGCGGTTTGAATTGCATGAGTAGGAGTACAAATTTCGAGGAGAATGGTCAACATATTATTATAAAACTGCAAAAATGTTTGATTAGATTTTTTTAACTTTTCAGATCAAAGTATTGCTTTTAAAAAGGAGGAAGATCAAAAAAGTAATGCAAGCTTCTACAATAGTACAACAATGTACAAGATGGAACCGTGCAGAATCTACATAGGGGGGAACGATTTCCTGTCTGTTTCTCAAAGGCTTAACGAGGCTAAAAAACAATTAGAAAATCAGGAATCGCAGCATAAGCAGGAAAGGAAGTATAAATGTGATCAATGCGCACGAAGCTATATCCGAAGATATCATTTAAATCGTCACCAAAAATATCATTGTGGCATCGACCCATATTTCACTTGCGACTATTGCGGAAAAAAATTAAGACGCAAACAAACAATTCTTAACCATATTCAGCAGCTTCACATTCAAATAGGGGAGAAGAAATCTAAAAGAATATATAAATGCGACAGATGTGACAGGTTCTACTTTTCACCAGGCGCTTTGTGGTATCATAAAAACACCAAACATCCTAGTGAAACTTCTAGATCTCAATACTTTTGTGACTTCTGTCACTTTAGAACGATCCAGAAAAGTGACTTATCACGCCATATTGTTTCAAAGCATCTTAAGTAATTACTTGGTCACTTTCTCGCATTCGCTTTAAAAACTCCGGAATATAGACAATAAAACGGCTAATGGACAAAGTCAGTTGTTGAGTGGGTTCTCAAGGAATGTGATGTAGAAGAAATACTGATGGAAACGAGTGACAGAAATTTGTTGAGATGTTTTGGTCATATTGAGGAAATTGATAAAGAGACGGTGGACGAGCCACCGAATGGGGGGAAGTGGTGGGAGAGCGCGCGCCGGGCACATACGACGCCTCGTGTCGGGCACGCACGATCACGCACGATTCCTCGCGCCCCCTTCTCTACCTAACCACTGTATCATTTGTCACTCTATTTTCTTTTCCTTCTACTCAGTGCTGTCTGCTAATCACAGTCACTGTCATTCAAATACTTGCGCGCGCTCTCCCACCGCTTCCCCCATGCGGCGGTTTTCTACGACGAGGGAGCCGAGCCTAGGCTCGGTGCACATCTTCAGACTGGACTCGTCCGCTCTCTGCTGATAAAGAACGTTTAACGAAGAAAGTGTATTCAGGTAGAGTGGTAGCGTACCCAGAGGCAGACCGACGAAAGAATGGTTGGAATGTGGTTATGAGACTTTAAAGCGGAGATATAAATAGCTGTCGAAACATAAGAGCTAGCATGAATGTATGTATGGATTTAGAGAAAGCAAAATGCTTATGCGAGAAGAGGGTTGAGTGGCGGAAAATTGTTTATAAGAAATGTACGACGAAGAGTGTCGCCTAGTGGTGCCGTTCGATACGATACTTTCTTGGGATCAGATCGTGTCGGTTTTGTCTCGGGTCGGGATCGGGTTTTCGATACTCGGTATTGGGTTGGTATCAGCTCGACTTGGGGTCCGAAAGTCCATATATCGACTCGGGATCGGCTTGGGATTCCGGAACTCCTTCGCCAGATGTGTTTGTCACCTGAATGTCCTACACCGAGCGTAAACGAAAATTGTACAATGGAGCTGAAGTCAGACGGTTGAACATCGCCTTAATAGGGTTCGACTAGAGCTAGCGGAGGATGAGTGGGGGTCTAACCGACTGACGTCACTCATCGTCAGATTTCTCTCTTCGCTCGGTTCAAGGAAGAAGTGCACATCTGCCGAAGGAGTACCGTAATCCCGAACCGATCCCGAACCGATATATCAACTTCTCTTATCGGCTCGGGATCGTATCTGTATCGGAAAGGATCGCTCGACGTCACCACCAGACTCACTGTCGCCTGAAACGGAATATTTTGGATACTCATATGGTATATCGACTGTCCCAAAGAAAATTGTTTTAATAAAGATTCCTGAATATAGAGTGTACCAATTATATTATGCAGCGCTAGAGTGTCTTATCTCTATTTATGAATACATAGAGATACGACACTTCACCAAAATACAATATAGTTGATACACTCTGTTTTTGGAAATCTTTGTTGAGAAGGTTTTCTTTGGGACAGTCGATAAGGGCCCCCGTGGAGAGCTTTGCCAAGTGGGTGTGGTTGGAGTAAAGAGTATTAATCTTCCTATGCGATATTAGTTAGTTTGAATTTTTATGTGTGAATCGTGATATATGACGGCTCTGTGAAGCTCTTCACCTGGGGTGATTGCTAGAAAGATTGATCAGCGACCTGTGTCGTGGCGATGTTGTGGGACGAGCGTGATGTTTGAATCAGCAATACGCGACTTCTAGATTGATCTAAAATCTATTCCTTCTCCTACACATCCCTTACTTACCCTTACCATATAAATTGCTTGATCCCCGGTAGTATAACGAGGCTAGAACTGAACGAGTTCCACTTACCCCGAAAGGGATTTTGTCTCAATGGTATAATAATAATAATAATAAAATTAAATTTGTCAGATGAAAAAAAGTACGTTACACTTGACTTAAAATTAACACCAAATTGCGTGTACGTTTTTCTTGTGAAATACAATATTTGCGTTTAAAATAGTCTAGTATTTTTAATTAAATCCAATCACGTTCTGTAATGAATAAGTATTCTAAAGTAAAGTTTTTGTATTTGTCCGCTCCTTGATTCTGCAAAATGGGACTTTTCGCATGAGTTGAAGTATAAATTTCCAGGGGGATGGTAAACCTATTGAACCACTCAATGAGTTGCTAACTGAAATTTTTAACTTTTACAGATCAAAGAGATGTTTTTCAGAAAGAGAAAGATCAAAATGATGAATTAAGAATTAAATGATGAATTGAGAATTAAGCGTGTAGTGTCTACATCCGACCGATTTACCCGTCCGATGATTTCCTGCCTATTCAAAAGAGGTTTGATGCTAAAAAGAAATTGGGAATTTCAAGTCTCCACTTAAGACTACAGGATAAGAAATAAAAAGTTTAGGTCAAAAGGAATTTGCAGATTTAAGAAGTAAAGAAAAAGCCGGATAAGAAGAAATAGAAATACGATACATATGATATGTGGTACACTTCCATTATTACCATATGACGCCATAAAAAACGAACATAGCTTGGTCTGTGATTATTGTGGTTATAAAAAAAAACAGAAAAATTACATATTTTCGCATATTATTTCACGCTATCTTAAGTTTAGTTTTTTTCAAGTTTAATTTTAAAGAATAGTTCTTTTGCTTGTGTTTCGAAATACAATATCTGTCTCAGAAAGATTACTTCGGTTCAAAGGTATCACAACCATCTCTGGTACATTTTTAATAAGTTAGCCGAAAATTTGTCCTTGAGTTATTTTTAATAAAATATGTGTTCATGAAATGGGTTTATGTATATATTTGAGTTTGAATTTTTCTATTTACTTTTCTATTCTTGAACATTTATACTTGAATAATCGAAGACGTTCTCATTTCGACCCTTCTTCTGATAGAATTTGAACAAAACTGGTCAATTAATCATTTTCCTTATTTATGAATTATGCTAATTCATGTTTTTCCAAGAGCAAAAATAAAAACCTTTCGAAACATTGTCAAAACACCTTGTCATCCAATAAATATATAGCGATGGGCCAACAATCATGTTTCCTTGATATAAAGGAGGAAAACATTTTTTGTGACTACATGATGGGACAGGAATCGCAAACTCAGGCATCAGGTGAAAATTTAGGTAAGAAGCAATAAATAAAACGCGATGAAAGGGAAGTTCCTCTTAATCTGATTAATAAATAATTAAAATTCTGAGAATAGAATCTTCTTAACAAAATTCTCGATAACTTGGATAATAGAATTGGAACATTTTTAGGTTTTTCTGTTTATTGAAAACTGCCAAAAATCTCAGAAACTTCATCACTTCTATCCAGAAAATTTCTTATAGAAGAAATAAAAACGAAAGTGAATGATTTTTTGTCTGTCCACGAGGAACCTTAGGTCAAGCGGAAATGAGAAATTGAAAAAGTAAAAGAAAAGCTGGAAAACAAGCACATGTGTGATGAGTGTGCACGAAGCAGTACACGGAGATCTGATTTAAATCGTCACCAAAAAGTATTATTGTGTCATCGACCCAAATTTCGTGTATATTTATTGTGATAAAAAATTGAGAAGCAATATATTCCTATATTATCTCATTTTTCAAATTTTTTGCTTACACTGAAATATAACATAAAATTTAAGTCATTTAAGTTGAATTTCAGTCCCTATCCGTAACCGAAATGTCTTATATAATAGTAATTTAGAAAATTACAGAAATTGAAAATTAATTTTAAAAAATAAAGACACAATGTTTATTAATTCTTTTAATTTAGTGTCGCAAACCTATTTTTAGTTTTAGTAATGCTTGTAAGTAATAACTTGGTTCTAAACGATCTTGAAGTCGATTTCTTTTTTTCTAATTAATCATCGTGTAATCTGTTACTGTTTGATTCCAATTCAAATTCATATTAAGTTACGTGTATGACATTTGTATTTTGAAGTCCAATATCTGTCTTCGAAAGAGTATTTTCGTTTAATGGTATTGCGAGCATCCCTGATCATACATTTTTAAGACGTTTGCCGAAAATTTGTATTTAAGTTATTTTTTATAAAATAGGGTAAAAGCATCAATTCTTGGCACCTTAGCCCAATTATTGGCATGTCAATAATCGAAGTGAATTTATTCAATTTTGGATAGTAATTTGATTTCACTGTATAATTAATACATGCATCACATCTAAGAATGATAGCAGAATTAAGTTAATTAAAGCAGAATAAGATAAACAGTCGTATTATCCAATAAATTAGAGAAAGGTGCCAAAATTGAGGGGGTACCAAGATTTGGTGCCCTTACCCTTTTTTATTTTTTAATATTTTTGCTTGAATAATCCACGACGTTCTCGTTTTGATCTTTATCTTTAGAATTTAAACGATGCTGGTCATTGACTTATGTTCTCCTTTTTTATGAATTATGTCAAATTGGGTTTCTCCAGAAGAAACAGTACAAACCTTTCGAAACAGTATCAAAATATTATGTCATTACGAAAGTATTAATTAAATTTTCAATTTTTCAGATCCATGTAATTCTAACGGATACAATAATTATATATCGATGGACGAACAATCATGCTACCTTGATCTAAAGGAAGAGAATATTTTTTATGACTACGAGATGGGAGAGGAATCGCAACTTCAGGAATCAGACAAAAATCCAGGTAGGAAGCAATAAATAAAACGCGATGAAAGGGGTTTTTTTAAATATGATTAATAAGTAACCAAAATTCTGAGAAAAGAATCTATTCAACAAATTTTCGATAACTTGAATAGTACTAGAATTTAAACATTTTAATTATTAAGAACTGCCCAAAATTTCAGAAACTACACCACATTTATCCAGACAAATTCTTGTAGAAAAAAGAAACACACAAGTGGATGATGTTTTGTTTGTCTGCAAGGAACGTAAGGTCAAAGGGAAAATACAGGTTAAAAAAGTACAAAAAAAGCTAGAAAACCAGTACAAATGTGATCAGTGCGCACGAAGCTATACCCGGAGACAAGAATTAAATCGTCACAAAAAATATTCTTGTGGCATCGACCCACATTTTGTGTGTAATTACTGTGATAAGAAATTAAGAAGCAAGGACAGTACTCGTAACCACATTATGCGTTTTCACTTGAAATTATGGGAGAAGAAATCGAAAAGGACATATAAATGCGACAGATGTAATGGGCGTTACCTTTCACCAAGTGGTTTATGGTATCATAATAACTCCAAACATCCTGGTGAAAATTCTAGATTTCAATTATGTTGTGACTACTGTAACTATAAAACAATTCAGAAAAATTACTTATCAAGCCATATTATTTCAAAGCATCTTAAGTAAATACTTCACAGCGCTAGTCGAACAATTTTTTCCTACTTATATCAGGTGAAAATTTTAGTTACGTTGTTTATTCATTTTTGTCATTTAGTGTTCGAAACCTATTTTCGTTTTTAGTAATGCTCGAAAGTAAAAAGTTTGTTCTAATCAATCTTGAAGTCGAAATATTTGATAATTAGTCAGTAATTAGTCATCGTGTAATTTGTTTCCGTTTGGTTTCAATTCACATTGATGCTAAGTTATGTGTATGACATTTGTGTTTTGAAATACAATATCTGTCTTCGCAAGAGTACTTCGGTTTGATGATATCACAAGCATCTCTAATGATAAATTTTTGAATAATTTAGCCGAAAATTTGTATTTGAGATATTTTTAATAAAGCATGTGTTCTTGAAATGGGGTTATATATGTATTTAAGTTTCAGTTTTCCTATTTACTTTCCTTTCCTTAATATTTCAACATAGATTGTCCCAGACGTTCTCATTTTGATTCTCCTTTTGATAAAATTTAAACAAAACTGGTAAATTAATTATCGTCCCTTTTTTATGAATCGCGCTAGATCATCCTTCGTCCAGAAGAAGAAGCGCAAACCTTCGGAACATTATCAAAACACTTTGTCACTACGAAATTATTAATCAGTTTTTTAAATTTTTCAGATCAATATAATTCAAGCATATCCAACAAATGTATAGCGATGGACGAACAATCATGCTCCATTGATATAAAGGAAGAGAATATTTTTTATGACTACAAGATTGGAGAGGAATTGCAAACTCAGGAATCAGACAAAAATCCAGGTAGAAAGCAATAAATAAAGCGCGATGAAAGAGGAGTTTTGTTATAGGATTAATAAGTAATCAAAATTCTGAGAAAAGAATATTTTTAAACAGATTATCGATAACTTGAATAATACTAAGATTTAAAAATTTTTATTATTGAAAACTGCCCAAAATTTCATTTGTACGCCTCTTTTATCCAGAGAAATTCTTATAGGAGAAAAAAACACAAAAGTGGATGATTTTATGTCTGTCTGCAAGAAACTTAAGGTCAAAGGGAAATTACAAATTAAAAAAGTCCAAAAAAAGCTGGAAAAGGAATACAAATGTGATCAGTGTGCACGAAGCTATGCCCGGAGACATGAATTGAATCGTCACCAAAAATATTCTTGTGGTATCGACCCACATTTTGTGTGTAATTACTGTGATAAAAAATTAAGAAGCAAGGACAGTATTCGTAACCACATTATGCGTTTCCACTTGAAATCGTGGGAGAAGAAATCGAAAAGAACTTATAAATGCGACAGATGTAATGGGTGTTACCTTTCAGCTAGTGGTTTATGGTATCATAATAACTCCAAACATCCTAGCGAAAATTCTAGATTTCAATTATGTTGTGACTACTGTAACTATAATACAATTCAGAAAAAGTACTTATCACGTCATATCATTTCAAAGCATCTTAAATAATTACTTCATAGCGCTACCCGAACAATTTTTTTTACATATATCAGATGAAAATTTTAGTTACATTGTTTATTCATTCATGTCATTTAGTGTTCGAAACCTCTTTTTATTTTTAGTAATGCTCGAAAGTAAATACTTGGTTCAAATCGATCTTGAAGTCATAATATTTAATAAATTGTCAGTAATTAGTCATCCTGTAATTTGTTTCCGTTTGATTTCAATTCCAATTGATACTAAGTTATGTGTATGGTATTTGCGTTTTGAAATATAATATCTGTCTTCGAAAGAGTACTTCGTTTTTATGGTATCACGAGCATCTCTAATGATGAATCTTTTAATAATTTAGCCGAAACTTTGTATTTGAGATATTTTTAATGAAATATGTGTTCTTGAAATGGGTTTATATATGTATTCAAGTTTCAATTTTCCTATTTACTTTTCTATTTCTTAATATTTTCACATAAACTGCCCTAGGTGTTCTCATATTGATCCTTCTTTTAATAATAGTATTTTGAAAAAACTGGTGAATTAATTATTGTCCCTTTTTATGAATTACGCTAGATCATTCTTACCCAGAAGGAAAAGTACAAACCTTCGAAACAGTCTCGAAACACTATGTCACCACGAAATTATTAACTAGATTTTTAATGTTTCAGATCTACATGATTCTAACACATCCAATAAATATATATCGATGGATGAACAATTTTTCTTCTTTGATATAAAGGAAGAGAATATTAATTATTACTACGAGATGGGAGAGGAATCGCATTCTCAAGAATCAGACAAAAATCCTGGTAAGAAGCAATAAATAAAATATGAGGAAAGGAAAAATTTGCAGAGAAGAATCTTGTAACAGGATTTTAGATAACTTGAATAATAATTTTTAATCGTTTTTATGTTTATTAAAAACTGCCAACCAATTTCAGGAACTTCAGCGCTTATATCCAGAGAAATTCGTATAGAGAAAAGAAACACAAGAGGGGATGATTTTTTGTCTGCCTACAAGGACCCTGAGGCTAAAGGGAAGTTACAGCCTAAAAAATCAAAGAAAAAGTCGGAAAAGAAGTACAAATGTGATCGATGTGCACGAAGCTATACCCGAAGATTTGATTTATTGCGACACCAAAAGTACTATTGTGACATTGATCCACATTTTGTGTGTGACTATTGCGGAAAAAAATTAAGACGCAAGGAAACAGTTCGTAACCACATTCTAGGATTTCACATGAAAATACGGGAGGAGAAATTAAAAAAGAGATATAAATGTGATAGATGTGACAGGTGTTACTATTCACCAGGTGCTTTATGGTATCATAAAAACTCCAAACATAAGACCTTTGAACATAAGACATTTAATTGTGATTACTGTAACTATCAAGGGGATCACAAAGGCAACTTGTCACGCCATATTGTTTCACATCACTTTAAGTAATTACTTCATGGCGCTGACCGAACTATAGTACATTGTGTATCAAAGGCGTAAAGAAGGCGATTTTGACGAGTGTGGAATTCACCGCCCAAGCGAAGCGAGGACTGCAAAAACACACAAGTCAAAATCACCTTCCGCACGTAATGCACATGTTTCGTTTTGTCTTGCTCCCATTGGAATCGTGGCTTTTTAAGCATGTCAAATATGTTTAATTGGCCGCTCTGAGGTTAGCGACGATTGCCATGCACACTTCGTAAGCGAGTGGACGTAGACTTTTGCGCCCGCTTTAGTGGGCAGAAAGTTCTATGTTCGCCCGCTCACGAAGTGCGCATGTGCAATCGTCACTGGCCTGAAAGCGGCCACATTGCGCCTGCTTCACATGCATGAAAAGACGTGTTTTCAAGGGGGGTAGGACAAAAAAGAAAATCTTTTACGTTTATCAGATGAACATTTTTGTTACAATGTTTATTAATTCTTTTCATTTAGTGTCCGAAACCTATTTTTATTTTTAGTGATGCATGGAAGTAAAAATTTCGTTCCAATCGATCTTAAAGTCGAATTAGTTTTGTCCAATTGAAGGGTGTTAAATCATAACAACCTTACTCACAAAATCGAAATTGTTTAGGTGAGACAAAAAACAGTAGAAAAAAACAGATTATGAATTTGAAAGAAAAACGAGAAGCTGCTCCTTGAAGATTGAAGAACTGGATTAAACCATGAAAACGTTAACTCGAAAAAGTGACTCAGAACCGAGGTACACGAGGTTAAAGTTAGGTTTTGGTCAAAACTACCTACATCCAGTGATATAAATTATGTATTTTTGTAGCCTTATAGCTCTGGACTAATGAAATATATTTTTTGTTATCTTTAATTGTTTGAACTGTAATCTTTAAGAACATCAATAAATTCAACCTCTGAAATATAAAAGTGTCGATAAATTTATAATTTTGCTCATAAGTGAGTATTTTTCAAGAACTTGATATTTCATTTCATTTTCTTGGTTTTGAAGCTATAGATTATTGAAATAATTTGTTTGAAGTCTTATACTTATGTATAACAAATATGTATCTCAAATTTAGAGAATTTTTAAACCATCAAAAGCGGTTTTTTGAAAGTTGGCATTCAGGCTGTTGTGGTTTGACACCCTTCAGTTATTCATCGTGAAATCTGTTGCCGTTTAATTTTAACTCAAATTGTCACTAAATCACATGCATGGTGTTTTTAAATACAATATATGTCTTAGAAAGAGTACTTAGGTATGGTGGTATCACTAGCATCTATAAAATCATACATTTTTTGAAAATTAGTTGAAAATTTGTATTGGAGTTATTTTTTAATAAAATATTTGTTCTTGAAGTGGGTTTATATATCTAAGTTTGAATCTTCCTGTTTACCTTTCTATTCATCAATGGATCAACAATCATGCTCCCTTGATATTAGAACAGATTTTTCCAGAAGAAAATGGACAAATCTTTTAAAACATCGCCACAACACTTTGTCAGTACCAAATCATTAATTCGATTTTTAATTTTTCAGATGAACATGATTTCAACATATCGAATAAATATACGACGATGGATGAATAGTTATGCTCCTTTGTTATTAGAACAGGTTTTTCGAGAATAAAATCTACAAATCTTTCGAAATATTGCCAAAGCACTTTGCCAGTACCAAATTATCAATTAGACTTTCAATTTTTTAGATGAACATAATTCTAACATATTAAATAAATATACAGCGATGCGGATGAACAATCATGCTGCCTTGATATTAGAACAGGTTTTTCCAGAAGAAAATGGACAAATCTTTTGAAACATTGCCAAAACACTTTGTCAGTACCAAATCATTAATTAGATTTCTAATTTTTCAGATGAACATGATTTCAACATATCGAATAAATATACAGCGATGGATGAATATTCATGCTTCTTTGTTATTAGAACAGATTTTTCGAGAATAAAATCTACAAATCTTTCGAACTATTGCCAAAACACTTTGTCAGTACCAAATTATCAATTAGACTTTCAATTTTTCAGATGCCCATAATTCTAACATATCAAATATATATACAGCGATATGGATGAACAATCATGCTGCCTTGGTATTAGAACAGGTTTTTCCAGAAGAAAATGGACAAATCTTTTGAAACATTGCCAAAACACTTTGTCAGTACAAAATTATTAATCAGATTTTCAATTTTTCACATGAACATAATTCTAACATATCGAATAAATATACAGGGATGGATAAACAATCATGCTGCTTTGATATTAGAACACGTTTTTCCAGAAAAAAATGTACAAATCTTTCGAAACATTTTTAAAAACTTTGTCAGTGCCAAATTATTAATCAGGTTTTTAATTTTTCAGGTGAACATAATTTTTACATATCGAATAAATATACAGTGATGGATGAACAATCATGCTACCTTGATATAAAGGAAGAGAATATTTTGTATGACTACCAGACCTTTGAGATGGGAGGAGAATTGCAAACTCAAGAATCATACAAAAATCCAGGTAAGAAGCGATAAATAAAAAACGATGAAATTTTTCTTTTTTCAGTATGATCAGTAAAAATTCTGAGATAAGAATCTTATCAAATAAATTTTCGATAACTTGGATGATAGGATTTAAACACCTTTATGTTTTTTGAAAACTGATAAAAATTTCAGAAACTTCACCACTTTTATCCAGAGGAATTCTTGTTGAAGAAAGAAACACAAGAGAGGATGATTTTTTGTTTGCTCGCGAGGAAAAAGGGAAATTACAGATTGGAAAGGCAAAGGAAAAGCTGAAAAAGAAGCACACATGCGATAAGTGTGCACGAAGTTATACCCGGAGATATGATTTAAGTCGACACCAAAAATACTACTGTGGAGTGGTCCCACATTTCGCGTGTAATTATTGTGATAAAAAATTAAGAAGCAAGGAAAGTCTTCGTAACCACATAGTGCATATCCACTTGAAAGTACGGGATAACAAATTGAATAAGATATATAACTGAGATACATGTCAAAATTCTTACAATTCGCCGTCAGCTTTGCGTTATCATAAAATCTCCAAACATAAGGTAGTCGGACATACTATATTCAACTGTGATTACTGTTGCTATCAAGCGTATCAGAAAAGTAGTTTGTCAGGCCACATTATTAAACGTCATCTAAAGTAACTAGATGTCCAAACAAAATGTTGATGAGGTTTTTTGAAAATTTCTTTTTGTGATAACTTGAAAACAAGTTGAGCTAGGTTCACGAAGTTTGGGGGGATTCTAGCCTAATTTATTAAATTTGTGATATAAAAAAAAAATAATTTCAAGAATTCGAAATTTTTAATAATTTTCATCATAGTGTTGGCTGTAATAGTATACTATACAGAAGCTCTTTCGACATGGGGTGGTATTTACTTTATATATTTTGATGAAATGTTTATAGCTCTCTCGAAACAAAAATTTGAATCTTCAAACATTTTTAATTTTTTGTTTATAACTAAATTTTCTGTTTAATGCTAGCAATATAGTAACACAATAAGTACAACATTTTATTATGCAGATATGATAAAGCTATTGATCTATTTAAATTTGGTTCTAATCGATTCCGACGTCCAATTATTTTTGTCTTATTAGTTATTATGGTAATCTGATATTGTTCAATTTAAACTCAAATTGTTACAAAATTACCATGAAATTTATGTTTTGAAATATAATATGTGTCTTCGAATGAGTACTTCGGCATGATAGTATTACAGGCATCCCAAATAATATATTTTTTAGAAGGTAGTCGAAAATTTGTATTTAAGTTATTTTTAATATGATGTTCGATCGTTAAATAGTTTTATATACATTTAGGTTTGAATTTTCCTATTTACTATA